>VDFB02215743.1:0-30222 GCA_007258455.2 Sequoia sempervirens
CTATATATAAGGGATAATTTTCCTTCCTCCAAGCCTCAACCAATGAAATTTTGTTATATGCAGCTATCCTTTATGATGTTAAGGTTTCATGAAAATTCCATATTACATCATCAAGAAAATAATGATGTTCATACCCAAACAATTTCTGTGATAGTTTTGCATTATTGATGACGTTTTCTGGATCAAAATTCTTCCTTTCATTTCCTATTGGAAAGTTGTAATGTGCTAACTTGCTGTCAATTTCTTCACATCCTTTGTCAGAAACAACTATGAAGTCTCCAAAATACAAAGTTCTTGGCATAATTGATTGTTTACTTTATCTTTTAAGGTGCATAGCATCTGATTTATCCAATTTCCTTATAATTTCTAAATATACAACCTTGTCAGGAACCATTTTTGGTAGCAAAAGTGGCACTCCTTGAAAACCATACACTCTATTATAGTGCTGTCAACAAATATTTACCAGTCACCCCAATTATGGTTTACCCTCTTTCTAGGGCCCTTCTCTTTAGGTCTAAGAAATCTCTACACTTCAAGGGATAGGTTGTAATCACATGGGTGACCTAGCTGTCGGTACAAGGGTTTAACAAAATACTCTTCAAAGTATAAATTAATGAGATTTCATATATCTATTGTCCTAGATTGAAGTCCACATCTGCATGGGCCTAAAATTCCCATCTTCATCTGTATATTTTATTCTTAATAATTCCCCCCATAATCCCATAGCATGTCCTTCATACAAGATTGGGTGCATAAATAGAGAATAGTGTTTGAAATTGATTGCATCACTATTGTTTTTAATTTTTTCGAGTGCCCTATTTAATGCATTGGCTAGGTATTCTGCATAATCAAATGGCCTAACGTCTCGATTTTGTATGTCTACTACTAGAACCATAGGAGCTATTGATATGAGGGAAGGAACTTCTACTCCCAATACTTGTCCGACAGTGTAATAGGTGTACTAAAAGTCAAATAATTCCACATGAAAGGGAGGATGTTCATTACTAGAAAACCTGTTGAGTTGATTCCCTCCATCCCAAGGCCTATGCAGTAGCAATTTTCACCTCTTATAGCTAGTGTCCATAGTGTGGTATTTTGTTAAGAGATATTTTATCGTAAATGGCTGGTTCATAGTACAATCTAGTTGAAAGATAGTGGAAATGATGATAAATTTGGACCCATCTTGCAACTGAATTGCCTGTGTTTTGGGGTTATATCTAGTAGCCAACACCTTAATCAACTCCACATTGAAAAATATATTAGGTACAACCACTTTACCTAAGTTCATTCTCTATGGGTTACATATAGGTTGAAACCTATATTGCTTTATGTAATGGTAGATAAACAAGTCATACCCCCTTTTTGGTGTCTAGACATCACCCACATCCTTATGTTTATCCCAAAAATTTCCAGCTGTAGGATTTATTTGTGCACTTCTTTTGGACCTTGTCCCTAATCTAGGACATTGATTGATTAAGTCTTGATTTAGAGGTCAAGTTTCTTTTTTTTTCCTTTTTTCTTTTGGTGTTTCTAAGGTTCCTTCCATAATATAAACCCTATCGTTAACTTGTAATTCACTTGATTTTAGAAAATTTTTCTTAACTTGAGCTTTGTGTACTTACTTGTATCAAATTTTCCTACCTTGAACTCTCGACTGTGCAACGATGTCATATCCCAGGTTCATTTCCTTCACTCCTGCTCTTTGTGTGTTTCTTGGATTTTCAAAAATCAAAATGAGATCAATATTTGATATACATTCTTTGGCTCTGGTTCATAAATGGAACACTTGCTAGGTTTCTTGTTATTAGGGTGGTCATTAAATTTTTAATATCTCTTCGATATCTTTGGTTGTCACATCAACAGAGAAGTAATCATTATCATTATATCAAAGAGACCAAACTCCACTCTCACCGATATCTATCTTTCTCCTCGATGAGATTTATGTCATTACTTCACTTTCAGGGTATCGATGGGACACTGAATAGTCTCTCTTCGATATACCTTGGTCCCTCTAATACCCTTTCTTAGCCTAAGACTTTATATTTGATTACCACTAATAAGGTTTTCCCCCTTTATGTCATTGGATCATCGAGGGGATCATTGATTATATCCCATTGATAATCATCACTCCCTTCATTGTTCTTGTCCTTGGTAGCTTTATTATTGTATTAGAGGGACATGTTCTTCTATCAGACCGATATCCTTATGTCTCGGTGAAATCATTTGTCACTAACTATTTCCTTGTTGATTTAGTAATTAATAATAGAGAAAGTCTCCCTTTCAAAATTTTAAAATATAATATTTCATAGTGTCATGTATTTCGGCCTATTGGTGGGACACCATATTTTCTCTCTTCGATATGCTCAAGTGTCTCTGATATGTTATGTTTGGGCTATCGAGGGGACAATGAACTATGTCCTGCTGATGTATGATACTCACCCCAATATTTCTATAGTAACTTGTTTCATCGATCTATTGATGGGACTATGTTAGAAATCCGCTTGATATAGTATTGTCGTGTTGATGGTATATGTATATTGACTTTCTTTATCGGTTCATCGAGGAGACCATGATGAGAGTCCCCTTGAAGTGGCATTGTCTCTTTGATGTTTTTTATAAGGTTCGAATGGTATATGTTGCCAAGGTGACACTTAGGGGAATGTTGTGTTTACAAAAAGGATTTGTCTAAAGGAATAAAAGAACGTATTGGATTTTAGTTTATTTACAAAAGGTGGTTCTAACGGCTATGTAATATGAATTATTTTATGGATCTTGTCACAAAAATTGTTGCATTTCATGTTAAGCACAGTGCCAGACCAAAGGTAATAGATCATTTGATGTGGGTTAAATGTGAATGAGGTAATGGAGATCGATGAAAATTAAGGTGATTTTTTTAGCTCTAATAGTGGCTTTGATTGAGGATGAATGGCTTTAAAGTCATTGCAAGAATATAGAAGTGATCTCTAAGATGCAGATGGTGGGTGAATGTGACCTAGATGGAAAAGGAAAGGGAACGAAAACCTAAAACTATTGTGCATGGAATATATATTTTTTAAGAAAAGAAATGTTTTAGGAATTGTCCATGCACTGGCAATTCCTGATCTTCTCTTGCCATATTTTGAAGATAGTATGAAACTTCACCACCTTTATCAGTGATGAAAAATGGTCCTATCCATAGAGCTTCAAAATTTCCATATTTCCCTTTGTCTTGGCTTCTGACATTCCACATAAGAACCATATCATTCTCTTCAAATTTTCTATCCTTCACCTTTTTGTCAAACAAGTATTTCATTTGTGATTGCATCTTTCTATTATGTTCCTAGGAGAAATCTCTAATTTCATCCAACTCTGCTAATTGTTCCATCCTATCCTCCATAGGTTTAGGAATATCCAAATCTTCTTGTAGTATAAATTTGTAAACCGGTAGGGAATTATGCATAGAAATCCTTGCTTGCATTCCATAAACTAATTCAAAAGATGATTTCCTAGTAGACTTTTTTATTGTAATTCTGTCTGCCCAAACTGCTAACCTTAATTTAGAATCCCATGCTTTTTTATTGTTATCCAACATCCTCTTAATTATCTTTATAATAATTTTTTTGCTAGATTTAGCCTGCCCATTTTCTTGTGGATGATATGGGGAGGCATATGAGATTGTTATACCATATGCACAAAAACCTTTTGAATTATTTTGATCTAAATTATATGCCATTGTTTGTTATTAACCTTACAGGAATGCCAAATTTGGTGATAATATTCTCCATCAAGAAATTTATTACAACCTTACTGGTGGCTTGCTTTGTTGGTATAGCTTATATCCATTTTGTAAAATAGTTAGTAGCTACCAAAATCTATTTATGGCCTCCACTAGATTTATCTGCAATCTCTCCTATGAAATCAATTCCCCACTGATGGAAAGGAGATTCAACTTGCATGGGTCTTAATGGTAATTTTCCCTAATATTTCATCTTCCCAGAAAATTTCTGACAAGCTTCACACTTTCGTACATAATTAAAGGCATCATTGAAGACCTTTGGCCAATAATATCCTACTCTTAGAATCTTGTGGGTAGTAGTCTTTGCTGAAAAATTTACTCCACAAACACCTTTATGCATCTCTTTTATCACATGCTTTTCTTGTGATTCATCTAAACACAATAATAACATGCCATCTTTGTTTTTCCAATATAGATTTCCATCCATAAAGATATAATTTGATGCATTTAGTTTCAATGTCCTCTTTTGATTGTCATTAAATCCTTCAGGACAGTTTTGATATTTGAGGTAATACATTACATCAGTGTACCATGAGGTTTTTTCAATGCTAGCAATCATGCCTTCTTCTTCTCCTATATTACAAATTTGTGCTGCTTCATAATTTGATTTAGCCATGAGCTTAGCCAATTCCTATCCTTTTACTAGTTTGGTAATTTGGATTTCCACATCAAACTCTTGAATTCTATTAATCCATCTACATATTCACCCTATAACTTTAGTTTACACAAACACATCTTTGACTACAACATTAGGAACATAAGCAATAATTTTGGCCCCTACTAGGTAAGGTCTGAATGCTTTAACAACTTTCACAAGTGCATATGCCTATTTTTCTGTAATGTCATATTTTAATTCTTCTCCTTGAAGGGATTTTCTAAAGAATGATATTGGATGCTCATATCCTTCATCATTCTTCCATAGCATTATTGCTACAACGGTGTGATAGGATGCAAATGAGAAAATATGGAATGGTTTATTGAAATTAGGTGATTTCAGCACAGGGGCCTCCTTGATTTCTCTTTTAATGGATATAAACACATCAATTGATTCTGCTGTCCAGTCAATTCTCGCACCTTTCTTCAACATTTTTGATATAGGTTTTACAATCTCAACAAAGTTTGATATGAACTTCCTTACAAAACTGATCTTCCCAAAGAAGGATTGAATGGATTTTACTGTCTTAGGGATAGAAAATTTTTCAATAACTTCCACTCTCTCTGGATCAATTCTTATTCCATCCTTAGAAACTATGTGGCCCAATAATTTTCCTTCAGTTATAGAAAAATGGAATTTCTTTGGGTTTAAAGAGATACCATACTCCAAAGCTTTAAGAACAATATTCTGCAAATGAACAACATGATCTTTTGCTTCCTTAGAATATGTTGTGAGGTCATCTTGATATACTACCATTATCACATTGATCAAGTTAGAAAAAGCAACATCCATAGCCCTTTGAAAAGTGGCACCAACATTTGTGAGGAAAAATGGCATCCTGACATATACATATGTGCCTCATGGTGGAGTAAACGTAGTCTTATACTATTTTGATTCTTTCACCTTTACTTGGTTGTATCTTGAAAATCCATCCATCATAGATAACAACTCACACCCTATTACCTTCTACAACATGGCTTCCATGTTTGGAAGGGGATAATTGTCTTTAAGTGAAGAGGTATTCAAAATTTGAAAATCTACACATAATCTTATGTCTCCATTCTTCTTCCTAACATGCGCCAAGTTTGAGACCTAAGTAGAATGTTTGATGCGTTTAATGATACCTCGTCTAAGTTTCATGAGCTCTTTGTGCATCTTGGGTTCAAGAGTAGGATTTATTGGTCTTTGTTTCTGTCTGAAGGGTTTAGCATTAGGATTTAGTGGAATTTCATGCTGAAATAAGTCCTCTTTATATGATTTAAGATCCTCATATGACCATGCAAAAACATGTTTATACTTTCTTAGTAGTGTAATCAACGTATCCCTAATCTTAGGACTTATTTTCTTTCCAATGTACACCCTTTTGAGAGCCAATTCAATTCCCATATTAACCTCTTCAATGTCTTCCCTCTTCACCGATGTCTGTTTCACAATTGCTCGGTCATTCCCATCAAATACCCTTTCTAATGCCACCAACCCTTTAGGTATTTTGTTTGTTTTGAGTTGCACCACTTCTTTTCCAAACACAGTTTGCTTACCATCCACTTCTTCAATGAATGCATTGCAATAAATTTCTTGAGCCTCAAATTGATCTATACAATGTAGGAATTTAATTAGATCTTCTTCATCATTGAATACCTGTCAATTGTAAATATTATTAGGAATTGCAGGTCTGGCCTTGAAATCCACTTACGAGATGCTTGCTAGTGTAATATCATCCTTCTTTTGTGCCATATTTTTGAAGAATTCAACCATTTTGTTTTTAGATTTGTCTACCTAGTCAATTGAAAAAGCATCAAAGAGCTCTATATCATCCCACACTGCATGTTTATATTTTTCAACCTTTTTTTTTTGTAGAATATTTTTCCCTTACTTGTGAAACAACCAACTTTGAATCCCCAAATATAGTTAGTACCTTGATCCCATATCTTCTGACAATGTTTAAGCCTAATAAAAAGGCTTCATATTCTGCTATGTTGTTTTTACATTCGAATGCTAGCAGAAATGAGTACTTGAATGTTCTACCATTGGGTGAAATGAAAAAAAATCTAGCTCCATTCCCCTCTTTACTACAAGCTCCATCAAAATACATTTTCCATATGCCTTGTTCATTATGAGAAACATCTCTAGAAATTGGGTTTGTAGTTTGCAATTCAAGGTTTGAACGTTCAATTCTAAAGCTTCCAAGGTCCACATCACAAAAAAAATTCATTTGATTTGGATCAAAATGCTCTATGACTTGTTCTGATCTTGGCTCCCTATATAACTTGACTTCTCTTCCATTCAAAGGTATTGTTGCATAGGATAGATCTAGCTGAACATTGCCTCCAACTGCTACAACCCATTTTCTTTATAAAAGCATACCAAAGTAAGGAGGTGTATCCACCACTGTTATGTTAGTTTTGTAAGTGGCCTTTGGGTAGGAAGAAAGATTCAATTCTACATCCCACATTACACCAATGACTAGGAAAAATCTATTGTCCATGGCATAACATTTTCCATAGGTGGTATCCACCCACAATCCTAACTCCTTCATAACGACCAATGTAATAACGTTGATTGCTGCCCCTGAGTCAATCATGCAATTTCTTACCAATTTGTTATTTATTAGCAAGGTAGTGTATAAAGGGTCTATTTGAGAGGGGGCCTTTGTCAAGGTGTCCCCTAGGTACACTTCCAGACTTTTGGCTTCTTCCTTTCTGGCATTGTTGACTTGATTCTTTTGGGTCAGACCCTTGTCTGATTTGCTTGCTTTCTAAGGCATATCTGACATTAGCTTGAGTGTATCATTCCTGTATTCTTCTATCTTCATCATTTATAGTAAAGGAACTGACATATTTATTTGGGACAAAGCTTGGGTGAAGTCAAATGAAGGGGGATTTACCATTTCTATTTTAGCTGGTTTCTTTTCCTCAGGTAAATCCTTTGGTTTAGTTTCACCTTGATCAGCCTTAGTTGTTTCTTTAGATGTACATTTTTGATTAAACTTTTGAGAATACTTATTTTTTTCCTTTGCATTTTTTTCTTGGGTCACTCCTCTATCCTTTATAAACAATCCCCCAAGATTTCCTTCATCTTCATTTATTGTCTTACTTCTTAGTTTGTAATTACTCTTTGCTTGTGCCACTGCAACAATAGTCAAAGCCTCAATCTCCTCTTCTATTGGTCTTCTCCATTAATACTGATTAACTTTTGATGGTGCTTTAGGAAGATTAGGCTCTATTTCCCTTTCATCTTCTTGATCCAAGAATATTTCTTGTTCCAAATTAGCATTGTACTTCTAATTGTTGACATCATATTCACACCCTTCATCAGAAGATGAGTATCCATCATTAGTTTGATGAGGGCCCCATCCCAACATGTTTATGGTGTGATCATCTCTATTATGTTCTTGGGGCCATTCACTTTCTTTTATGGTTTGATACACTACACAACATTCTAGTGCATGTGGCCTATCACATGTCAAACACCAAGGTTTATTTTCCACCACATGTGCTCCATGTTTTTTCAAATGATTTGGGGTATCTTTCCAATTCTATTTGTAATGATTATCAATCGACCTCCCATTTCTCCAATTGGTGTTGTATGGCATATCATGTAATCTTGGTCTTTCATTCCTATATTGGTTTAATTTCATTCCTATATTGGTTTTCTTGCTTATTTTGGTAGTTGTTGGGATTTTGTGGGATCCTAATGTTATCTCATTTACCAATCATACCTGCAAGTTTCCTATTGTTTTTGTGTGATAGAAAGATGTGTATCAAAACAAGATAAACAAATCACACAAAATGAAACATTAAACCAAAGAAAACTAAATAAATTGAATTCAAATGAAACAAACAAAGCTTCTTCAGAGCCGTTCCATTTTCCTCTATCTCCAGGGATTTGTTTGAAGCTACTGCTCTCAGATTGTGTAAGCAAAGCTTCTCCAAATAGCAACTTGTAGAACGAGTGTGCAAAGGAAAGTGCTTCTCTATCCTATATGCTGGTGGAGTGAAAATGCTGATACGGATATGCATAGGGGCTATAGATTATGTACAAGGGCTGTGAATTATGGATGCTATGATATGAGGTGAATAGGTCATGATATGGAATGATTCTATGCTATGCTATGATGCTAGAATGCTATGAATACTAGAAGGCTATGCTATTGCAAATTGGCTATAGTTTTCCTATATGAAAGCTTCTCTGTGATTTCAAAGACTTGACAATCCTTTTTATAGCTTTTTGTAGGTAAGAGCCTGGCTGGCAAAGATCAATGGCTGTAAGATTGTCTGGTAGATTTGAATGGTGAGAGATGGAGAGGTTGAGAGGAAGATGGAGAATGTTGGGAAGTTGGAGAGAAGAATGGAGCCTTGTCTTCAACCCACGGGAACAAGCTTGCACAAGAATAGAGAAATTAATTTTTCTGTTTTGGAAGTTTGTTTCACGGTTGTTGAAGATAATCCCACATTAATTAAATAAATAAATAAATTTATTTAATTTTGTGTGAATTTTGAGGAAATTAAATATTTTTGAAATATTTAATTTTAGAACTATAGAAGACTCAATCAAATATTTGGAATATTTAATTGCAAATAAACTTTAGAAGAATTTAATTAAATATTTAAAATATTTAATTGTGAATGGAATTTAGAAGATTTAATTAAATATTTAAAATATTTAATTGTGAATGGACTTTTTAGAAGAAAAGAATACTTAATCTTTATTTGAATAAAATATTCAAGCCAAGATTAAATGATAATTAATATAAATAAATTGTAATGTTTATTTAATTAATTAAGAAATGAGTAAGAAAAGTGATTAAATAAACTTATTTATTTAATCGAAATGAAATAATGAACAAGTATAAATAAATTATTTAAATTTATTTATAAGCAGATTAACTTCAGAGATTTAATTAAATATTAAAAATATTTAATTAATTACTAGACTATGTGATGTGACCATTTTTAGGTGTATACAGTTTTCAATAGTTATAGCAACTTTTTGGGATTTTGCTAGGCTATTAGGCAATCTGTTTCTGAGCTCATATCTAGTTTTAGGGTCAAAGTCTCTTAAATAGATGGAAAAGGATGTTGAGTCGGCTAGTTTGGACCCATGTGGTATTCTGTTGTTTATCTTGGAAAATATTTGATTGAAATAAAAAATAGACTCATTTTGATGCTTTTGAATGCTCATCAATTCATGTAAGCAAATTCTGGGGCACATTGATTTCCATATTGCTCTAGGAATTGATTCTTGAAGTCTACTGAGGACGTAATTCAGGTGTCAAGTAGACTACTAAACCAATCCCTAGCTTCTTCAGTCAAAGACATCATAAATAGCCTCATAAGAATGTCTTCATATTCTATACCAAGGTCTTGTACAAATGTAATGAAATTTCTTATGTGTTCTTTGACTGTGATTGCATTATTTCTCAAGAATTTAGGGACAATATTCCATAAATCACTACTGATTGGGTTCAGGCATGTTAGGTATCTAGATAAGTCTAATTGTCTATATACATTTGGCAGTCCTTGTGCATATGGATTTTGGTTAGGATGGGTAGGGTAGTATTGAAACCCATATTGAGGTTGATGGACATTCTGTTGGATGTTTTGGTGGGAGTACATATTTCCGTGGACATTTGGTTGAGGTACGTAATGCTGGTGGTGTGGGATATATTGTTGGCCAGGTGGTGGATAAGATTATGAGATGGTGTTGGTATTCTGAGGCCATGAGCCTTGAGGCAAGATATTATGCTACACATAATTGGTATGGCTTGGATTCCCAGCTATATTGAAAGGTGTTTTTGAACTACTTGGAACACCTGTATTTTGAGATGATCCCTATGGATTGATGTTACCCCCTTGCTTATGGGGAGGTATGTACATTGGTCCTTTTAATGAATGTATACTCATTTGAAGTAATTATTGGGTCAATTATTCACTTGATTTTATTAACTTCCGCCTCCTAAGTTCCTCCTTTTATCTTTCCACATGCTGTTCCAATTCTTGAGTGGTCATTTTGGCCATAGTAGCATGATTGATATGATTCTTAGCAGGGGCAGAGTGATCCATGAATCCACACTGGGTTTCTTCTCCTTGGTATAATGACATCCTATGGTCATACTCCTTTTGGTTTTGGATCCTTGTTTCCTCTACACGTGCATAGAAATTCACTTTCCTTTTGATGATCTGGTTTAAATTTGAGAATTCTATTAGTTATATTGTTTCGTTTAGGTGGCACTGATTGATATCCTTCATTATTGAGAAAAGGACTATTATGCACTGTGAAGGGTTGCTCTAATGTGTTCTCCTTATTATTGCACATGATATTTGACTGATTGGATACTACTTCATTCTTATCTATGCCAACCTTTGAAGGAGGAGATCCATGTTTTTCATTCCACCTACCATTGTTCTTCTTTGGAATTCCTTTGTGCAAAGACCTTATACCATCCATTTTGGGTGATATGGTATATATTTGATGTCTATGATCAAATATTTCTATTTTGATGTTTAGATTATTGGCCATAAAATTTTAACAAAGTCACTACTTCTTCATAAACATGAAAGTTAAAATTTGAAATGGATTTTGTTTTACCCCAATGGAGTCTTCTTATTCAATTGTGGATATCTATTACTTTGTGATGAAAATGACTTGATTGATCTTGGAAGTGGATAGGCTAAAATTTCTTCCTAGGTAGTCCCCAACAGAGTTGTCAATCTGTTAGGTCTCAAAAATGCAAGTTATAAACCTTAAGAGGGTACCAAGCTATCTGGGAACATTTTTGGCTAACAAATGAGGCTAATTGATATGTCTAAAATCCCCCCATGCTTTAGGCCCTACAAGACCTAGGTGGGTGTACCTAGATGACTGAGTAGATTCAAAGTTATATATATGATTTATAGTTTGGACAATCTATTCACAATGGCACGTGGAAGTGAAATAGATGCAAAGCTAATAACTAATCTTAATATAAATGCTTTGGGAGTTGAATATAAGAATAAGGTTTATATGGTGTATTGCTTGAAGTGAATATGACTAGTGCCTAATCCTATTGGGTGAATGGAGTCAGATATATATGATAGATGTATCCCTTTCCTTGGCTTAACTCTAACTATCTAGCACTTTTAATTGTTTAAAACTTGTATAAATGTGCAAGGTTGTTAGCTATCGGGATCTTCTTATTAATCCCAATGATATCTTTTCAAATTACTATGAATATTTAAAGGAATTTAACTCTTGTTTGAAGGAAACCAACTTGAGATGATTTGTTTAAAGGACTTTAATTCTTGGTGGAAACCTATAAACATGAACTGCTTAAGGAGGATTTTAATTCTTTCACACACAAAGACCAATTAAATTAATCAAACAATGACAACAAATTTGCCTAGATAAATCATATATATGCTTGATATAATGACTTAAATAATCAGAAAAGACCACTTTAGATACATCAAAGATAACTTATGAAAGTTAGACTTAAAAGATAATTGAATAATAGGAAACTAAACACCAGATTAATGCTTCTTCTCCATTAATATCGCTTCAAAATATTGTACAAAATATAACAAAAGACTTCATGATTTAATACTACTCCGCTATTCTAAATGCTGGATAATGATGATAAATAGGCCTTGGTTTCCCTTCTTATACGGGAAGCAACAAGTTTCAAGCCTTTTACAAAAATATGTGTCTCTTCATAATTTTTATCTTAACTAATTGCACTTGTCTAAAAAATAAAGAAATGATTAGAAGTCTGTGACAGATCGTGAAACTTGCTCTAGTATTCATCGTAGAGAACCCGTGAACTCTCTAGATCTAGCAAGGTTCCCCTCTCCTTGATGAAGCATTTGATTGTTGAGTCTCCTTCAACTCGATGCCTATCCTTCCACATCCAAGGAAATTCCATTCCTGATGATGAACAAATTTATCGCTGATAAATGATCAATATAGTCTTTCCTGACATGGGTGTCGGTATTTGTGATCATGTCTTCCATATTGTATTCCATATACATTATTCCTTGGAGATGTTTATGGGTGTTCTCCATCATCAATTCTTTGTCATTAATTAGACCAAGTACCCATGGTAACAATTGAGCTAATTAACTTTTCCAATGATGTTTCTCTTTAATTTCTCCATGATCATTGAAGAACAAGGGAAATGGGATATCCAATGGTTGATCGAAATCATCGAGTTCCTCCTTAATCCTAGTATGAAACTGCTTATGTTGATTGATCAACTCATTATACTTGTGGAGGACTTGTCTATTCATAATCTCTTTACTAATCAATTCCTCTTTCTTCTCTTCCATGCATTCTTGTAATCTCTTATGTTCATGGAAAGCAAAGTGCACTCTAAAAAAGAGTGCCCAGTACTGGTTAGTTTGGTTCATCACCTTTTCAAATCTCTTCTTGATTATTTCTGACACAACTTCAAATTTAGTCATCTTTACCCTTTTCTCTAGTTCATTGAATTTCTTTTGGACCTTTTCAAGGCAACACTTCCAGTATATGACATATTCCATGGCATCTAACACCTTCTTCTCATGATCCACCAATGGAGAGTACAACTCTGATGAGTAAGAAGAGGGAAATCTATCAATACAACTAGCTGCTTCTCTTTTTAGTTTCTCATTTTCTCTTATTAACTTCTCAACCCGTGCTTTGTTGAATTTTTCAACATTTATGTTCAAATCCATTGTTTCAATGGGATAAGTATCTCCCACTCTATGCAACAAAAGATGTCCAAAAATTTGGTTTGGGTCACTGATAATGGTAGGTCTCTTATCTTGGGGGTACAAGGCCCAAATCAATAAGGCGGCCTCATTTGAATTAACCCTGATCCAAAGTACATTTTATCACTTGCCTCTTTTGTCAAATGCAATGTCTTATCCCCTCTTCTTCTGAAGCTATCAAATACTATGGAAGAAGTAATTTCCCACCCTGGTAGGAGAAAAACCAAAACTTCTTGTAGTAATTCCATTCCTCTCACAGGGGTGATAGCTTCTAATTATTGATCTACCTCTTTTCTTAATTCTTCTAGGGAATTTTCCTCTTGCTCTAGAGTAATATTTTTCATCCTTTCTCTTAGTATCCTTCCTTCGTGTTCATATAAAAATGATTTAAATTATGAAGTCTTAACAAAATCACTATCAAAAATAAATTCTTGGTTGGCTTGTACTCTCACATCATCAGAGAGTTCATTTGATGCCTCAAATTTGACAATGTTTTTCTCAGGGGGAGGATCATATTGTGTAACAATAGGTATTGTTGTGCAGTTTTTCGCACACACGCCCTGCTGAAAGAAAGGACCCTCTTTTTCTTTCACTCTTGGTGTTTTGGCCCTTTGATTTTGGGGATTTACCTTGCCTTGGCATGAGCTTGAGTGTTTATCTTTCTTGCTTTGGTGATTCCTCTATGATTTTGCTTGAAAATCTCAATGTTAGACATATTTCGAGTTTTTCACTACTTTCGGGAAAATCCGCTCTTGGTGGAATTACCCGGATCCTCTCTAAACCCGGTGCTGGTTGCCTTGCATTGTAGTTCATAAATTCTTGGTCTTCACAGAATTTCGTGGAGGTCGGATTTCTCCAAATGTCTGCCATCCTTTCAGATCCTCAGGTTTTGTTAGGGAGTCTGGTCGACTGCATTAATGTCATTTGTACGATTTCTGAGGGAGGTATTTAGTTGATCTTGGGGAAGTTTTATGCCATTGTGATTTATCATTTTCATTCTATTTAGGTGAGGTGCGTGATCTTGAGTGCTTGGCTGGATTTGGAGTGCTGAATTTGTGAATTATTGGATCTGGTGGTCATTTTTTAGGGCATCATAACTGCTATTGTTTGCTCAGGTGCTAAGGACTATTGTTTTTCATTGCTGTAATAGAATTTCACTCCATCAATGGTATGTGCCTATTTCCTTACTTTTCATTGTTGAGTGTGAGTGATTCTCTGGGCATCCTGAGTGTGCTTGAAGTTTGAATTTTTGTGTGTATGAGAATTGAACATCTGAAACTAGGGTTGCTCAATTGTGTTTGATTGATAATCCCAAGTGAGTTTCGAGCTTGTTTTTCATTTCCATCATGAGGTAGCTTACTTGTGTAGGCCATAAGGAACCTTTTGAAAACCTAGCAATTGAGTAAGTTGAGCCTGAGCTTGCCCTGTGCATTCATGGCAGATTTTTAGGGTTTCATGCTTAGGGCATCACCATTTCCTTTCGATTTACTTTAAGGTGAGCCTCAAATTCAAAGATGATATGTGGGAGGTTCAAGTCAACTGGTTGCAAGCCAAGGATCCTCAAATTTGTGATCCTTCAATCAATTTGAGTGAAATCGCGAGAAAACGTCGATATTCAGAAATCTGGGTTTTCCTTCAACTTCAGGATTTTCCTTCACTGGCAGATTTCCCCGATTTTCCATTTCCTCTTCATTTTCCCAAACTATGTGATAATTCAAAGTTTTTCCTTCTTTGCGAATTGCCATCCCACCCGGATTCTACCAAAATTCCTTTGTCCTGCATTTTTCTAGAATTTGCAAATTATTGCTATTTTCGCGGAATTCTGTCCTAGGCGGAATTCTCCGAAGCTTTGTTGAATAATGAAGGATTGAGGGATAACATGACTTAATAACGGACGATTATGCATTGTATGGTCAATTTGAGTTATCTAAAGATGTATCATACCGTTTCTTGGTTAATAATGATCGATTGAATGACTATTAGATGGCTTTTATGTTATTCCGCTAAAATCCATCTAGCTAGGAATTTTTCAAAATTATTCTGTGGCCTGGATTCCGTGGCATGATTGAAAACCCGAACTTTTAGATGATCAATTTTTATGAGATTTCTAAGCATGTTGCTTATCTTGGGACTCATATTGAGGATGAATTTATCACTTGTGATTAATTAACTTGGGTTTCATGTGATCTTTGTTGAGTGCAGGATGAGTCAAGTAAGGAAGTGACAAGTAGAACCAAGGGTAAAGTGATGGATACAAGTGCAGAGGGATCTTCTATTTCTGAGGTAGAAAGAATCAAGATGGATATCAAGAGAAAAATTATTGAGAGCAAGATTACCTCCATCTGGTCAGAGGTAACTGATACGAATGTTGGACTGTGGGATTATGAAGAGTCCAAGGCTAGGATGGCAACACAAAACTTTCCTTTGCTGGCGAGAAGAATGTTGGAATCAGGGTTGGTGCATGTAACTAGATTCCTTTCTATAGTACAGTGTTATGAGTTGGTGCTTGAGTGTGCCAGACACTATGAAAGAGGTACACAGAGGATAGTTGGTCCCCAAGGGAGAATTGTAGCAAATTTGAATCTTGTGTCTATAGCCCAGACCTTTGACATGCCTGGAAAGTCTCATGTGGTGGCTTTTGATATGGATATGGAAAGGAAGTTTTATGAGGAAGATACCATCAAGTCTTAGCAGGTCATCAATTATTGGTTCGAAAAACCCAAATCTCACTTTTCCAAGCTACCCAAGCAACTATTTAGAGAAAAATTTAAGGAGTACTATGATGCTATCACCCTTCTCAGTAGGGTGGTAGGGCTGAAGAGTGTAGGAGTGTTTGAGAACTGGATGTTTCATGTCATTGTGAGGATGGAGCAAAATGTTAATTATCATTGGGAAGGCGTTATAAGTGCCATGATTCACGAACATATGTGTAATGTCTTGCAGACGAAGACCTTCATAATGACCTCCTACTTGGTATATGCACTTGCAATAGTTCATCCATACAAGGGACTAAATACAAGGGGTGTGTTTGGACATGATGTGATTTATGAGGTTTATCCACAACTAAACCTTGGTAATTTGAGCTATAGAAGGGTGAATGATGCATTCACCATGTACATCACTAGGTTGCTCCAAAGTGCAGAGCATGTGAGGATATCTGACAATGCCAAGGAGCTAATCAAGAGGTATGGGGCTTGGTTCATACAGTTTCCCACCTTCTCATACATAAGGATAGATGGTTGTTAGAGGGCTCCATACAAACTTCCTAGGTATCCAAAAAATCATATTATACTTCTAGAAGTCACGAGACAAATATGTGATTTTGATGCTATTGTGAAAAAGGATAAGCATAAGATTAGATTCAGTGGAGATTTTCCTTTGAGGATAGGCACTGGTGAGGCATGTCCTTCTATTAACTCGGCCCATGATTCTGATGAAGAAATGAGTACTCTTGGTTTATCCTTTCATTCTAAGAGATCTAGGTTTGATAGAACTGGCGAAGCACAGAAGAAGGCCAGTAGAGAATATGGCCACAAGGATGATATAGAAGACTATTGGGCCAATTGTAGTGATGAGTTTGAGATTAGAAAGAAGTTTTCTAGGCTGCTTGTTAACTTAGCCCGACTATATAATGTGAAGGCCATTCCGGATCATGTTGAAGATGATGGAGATTTGATTCAGGGCCATGCTTATGAGGCAGTGAAGGGAAAACTAGTGGGAGAAGTAGAATGGTTGGAAGAGGAGAAAAAAAAATAGAAAAAATCATGGCTCCAGTGATTAAGTATACAAAACTATGGCTGAAGCATAAAATGTGGGAACTGGAAAGTGAAGGTGTGCAATGCACCTATGATCTGATGGGAGACTTAGAGTCTCATTCTACTTCTGAGGAGTCAGATGAACAAGATCCCAAGGGTGAGGGCAAGGTGAGCTCTCCTTTCAAAATCAAGATTAAGGATGTTCAAGCCGAGGAAGTACAAGAAGCAGTGAAACAAAGAAAAACTATTGCCAATAAAAGAGGGCACACTTCAAGGACTAGAGAGTCGGAAAAAGATAAAGCTGAAAAGGAAGATCAAGAGTTTAGTGCTTATGTGCCTAAGTGAAGAAGGGTAGCAAGATTGTCACAGAAAGAAAAGGAAAGCTCCAAGGCAAGAGAGGAAGTTAGCCCACCTGTGATAAATGTGGAGAGCTCGGGAGAAAGGACACATGTATATACAAGGAAATCTAGAACTCCTCCTAAGGATGGTGTGCCAAAGAAGGATGCTCCTCTAGTCACCCCTACTACAGAACAACATGATAATGTTCCTCCTCCTCATGAAGCTAGTAATGTGCCAGGTGAACTAGGTGAATTTAAAGAAGCAAAAACTCATCAAGATCCAGAGGGAGAAGAATTTCAAGAAGGTGAGCTCTATAGTGCTGAAGCAAAAATGGAGAAGGTGCTACAATCTCCCCTAGTAACCTATGAGGACTCACCTGTTAGAAGTGAAGAAGATAGATACCCTCGGAGAGAGGAAATACCAATTAGGACTCCATCACCTGTGCATGGAGAAGAAGAGCATAATAAAGAAAAAGAAGATAAAGCCGAGGAAATCCATAAGAAGTAGGATTTTAGTGAAGATATGCCTAAGGATCAACAGGATGAAGTTCCATAGAGTAAGGTACAATCAAAGGCTACTGTTCTAGGTTGGTTGGATAAGGAATTGAAGAGTAAGCAGATCCTTATGGATGACACTCCTCCCAATTGGGATGAGCTATTGGTGAACATAGGAAAGGGAAAAGGAAAGAAGAAAGCCAAAGTCATTTCCAAGATTGAAAGAGATGAAGCAAATAATAGGGTGGTACACATTGCTACTCCTACTCCTGATAAGAACAAAGATGAGGTGACTGGAAGTGATTACAATGTGCAGACCATTAACCTAGGGCAAACTTCCATGGAGTAGGAAATTGAAAAGTATGAAGGTTCTAGTGCTGTGATTTTTGGAAGATTAAGGAAAGAAGCACATAATAAACAAGAGTTGAAGAAAGAAAATGATAAACTTAAAAGATATTTGCAAGACTTGATGAAGCCTTTGCAATCCATCATTTCCACACCATCTGATGCCAGCTTCTTGCCACAAGAGACAATTTCAGAGTTGGAAAGAATGAAGAGTACCACACATGCTATAGTTGGATGGTTACAAGGAGTACAAATTAAAGGGGACGATTCCATTAAGGAAATTCTCTCAATTGGAGGTGATGCAATGAGATCATTAGATTGGCTGAAGAGTGTGTTAGCTTAGAATAAGGAAGATGTAGATATCTTATTGTAGAAGACTAAAATCATCATGGAGTACACTGAAGATAAATTGGTGAGTGATGGAATTCTTTCTTCCTCCAGAGCTACAGAGCCTTGGGAATGGTATGAGTCTTTGCAAATTAGGCAGAAGGTTTTGAAGAAAGTCTATAAACAGAGGAAACAGATTGAGGATGCCTTGACTAAAATTTACAACAAGTGTATTTCCTTCTTTGAGGTGATGACAAGGAGAAAGAAATTTGTACTGAAACATCTTAGCTTGGAGCAGTTGAGGAAATGGTGGTGAGATGTGTATGCTACAGTAAATGAGGGCCCTGTCACTAGACATCAGTTGGATGATGCAACTACCTATATTGCAGTGATTGATAAATATCAAACCAACAAGGTAGATTGGAACAAAATGGTAAAGCAGTCAAGGGATGATATAAGGTCTATTGAAAGAAGAATTAAGGTTTTGACTATGCCTCCTGTGGCTGATTTATATAGAATTTTCTTGAAGGTGCAAGATCAAATAGAGAAAGATAAAGGGGGAAGCAGTTAATACAATGCTACATCGAAATTTGTGCTTCCCCATTATTTCCCTTCTCCTCTACATGCATTGGTGCAAGTTGTGTTAAAGATCCCAGGCTGACCTAGATGGAGTTCATGCATTTAATGCATATGTTGTCTTATTTTGAATTCCTCTTGGCCGACTTGTTTTATGGCCATCTATTATTATTGTAAATTCTAATTAGGCCGACATGCTTTGGGGGGTTTCTATAAATATGGCATTCTACCTCATTTGTAAGGGCTAGCTAGATAGTTTTGGATATTGAAGCAAATTAAGCAGTAGAGCAAGAGTTAGAAGTTAGTTCATTTTGAGAAAGTGTTGTAACACAGAACATTGGAATTGTTGTTGTTGTTGGGTGATTCAATACAATTGAAGACATTGTACTCTTGGTGAATTCTCTTGTGTTGATTTATCTTGCATGGTTCTTGCTATTCTATCTTTCGAGATTGCTTGGGAAATATTAGATGTATGTTAGATTTAGAATTAGATATGATTCAATGGTGTTTATGGTTTGATACTTGAAGTGTTTGCAACAATCCATGGTCCATACTTTTTGCAACTAGTTGATTGTTAGTTGCTTTGCAAAGTTAGCTTGGACCTTATATTTATTGTGCTAGTTCAATTGTGAAGGTTTATTCATTTCAATTGCAATAGGGTTTTTTTGGATGAATGTTCATGATCTAAAAATCCTTAATACCTTAGAAGATTGCACTATTTATGTAAGATTGCAGATTTATATGGGTTAGGCAAAAATTAGTTTATGAGGGATTGGTCCATTTCAAGTATTTCATCATTTGCATTGTTAATCCTAGGAGTAATTTTGATCTTAGAAGTCTCTTGAATCCCTTATCTTTTGTTATTTATTTATCATTTGGGTTAGATTTAGAATTAGAGGTATCACCACATTGCTAGATCTGATAAATCTAAAGATTCAGTATTTGCTTGTAGTAAGGTCCCTTTGTGATTACCAACATTTTCACATATTATCTGAGTTGTTTATGCATTGTCATGACCTGACATTAGAGACCTTGGGGTTATCTCTTGAGGCTTGCTGATAGAGATTTACCTTTCAAGAGAGATAGAGTACCATATTCTGTCTGAGTTGTTGCTGTGCATAAAACACCATCAACAGGTATGTTTATCTTCCTAACTTCATTCTCTTGTTCATGACTTTCTTATTCAATCATGGGAGTGTATATAGAGAAGCTAATGTCTGGGGTAGGTTTTGAAGGTACATAACTAAGAGGCTCCATTTCTTTAGCCTGTGTTCTAGAAAAGGTTTTCACATGTGTCTCAAAGACCATGGGAGGTACATATTTAGTTAGCTCTTCTTAATGTGTAATTAATCATTCCACTCTTTCCAAGGGGTCTTGTACATCATGGTATGCTCCTGTATATAAGGGATTATTTTCCTTCCTCCAAGCCTCAACCAACATGATTCTTTTATATGTAGCTATCCTCTATGTTGTTAAGGTTTCATCACAATTTTGTATTACATCATCAAAAAAATAACGATGTTCATACCCAAACAATTTTTGTGATAGTTTTGCATTATGGATGATGTTTTCTTGATCAAAATTCTTCCTTTCATTTTCTATTGGAAAGTTGTAATGTGCTAAATTTCTATCAATTTCTTCATATCCTTTGTTAGAAACAACTATGAGGTCTCCAAAATACAAAGTACTTGGCATAAGTGATTGTTTACTATATCTTTTAAGGTGCATAACATCTGATATAGCCAATTGCATTATAATTTCTAAATATGCAACCCTGTAAGGAACTATTTTTGGTAGAAAAAGTGGTGCTCCTTGTAACCCATATACTCTTATTATAGTGCAGTGAACAAATGTGTACCAGTCACCCCAATTATGGTTTACCCTCTTTCTAGGATCCTTCTCTTTGGGTTTGAGAAATATCTGCACTTCAAGGGATAGGTTGTAAAAACAAGGGTGACCTAGCTATTGGTACAAGGGTTTAACAAAATAATCTTCAAAGTATAAATAATGAGATTTCACATATTTGCTGTCCTAGATTGAAGTCCACATTTGTATGAGCCTAAAATTCCCATCTTCATTTGTATCTTTTATTCTTAATTATTCCCCTAGAATCCCATAGAATTTCCTTCATACAAGATTAGGTGCATAAATAGAGAATAGTGTTTGAAATTGATTGCATCACTGTTGTTTTTGATTTTTTCAAGTGCCATATTTAATGCATTGGCTAGGTATTTTGCATAATCAAATGGCCTAGCATCTTGATTTTGTCTGTCTACTTCTAGAAAAATAGGAGCTATTCACATGAGGGCAGGAACTTCTACTCCAAATACTTGTTCAACGGCGTAATAGGTGTACTGAATGTATTGTTCAAATAATTCCACATGAAAGGGAGGATGTTCATTACTAGAAAACCTGCTGAGTTGATTCCCTACATCCCGAGGCCTATGCAGTAGAAATTTCCACCTCTTATCGATAACATCTATAGTGTGGTATTCTGTTAAGAGATATTTTATCGTAAATGGTTGGTCTATAGTACAATCTAGTTGAATGATAGTGGAAATGAAATATTTGGAAATGATGATAAATTTAGACCCATATTGTAACTGAATTTCGCATGTTTTGGGGTTATATCTAGTGACCAGTGCCTTAATCAACTTCACATTGAAAAATAAATTAGGTACAACCACTTTACCTAGGTTCATTCTCCATCGGTTACATACATGTTGAAACCTATATTGCTTTCTGTAATGGTAGATAAACAAGTCATACCCCCTTTGTGGTGTCCAAACATCACCCAAGTCCTTATGTTTATCCCATAATTTGTCAACTACAGGATTTAATTGTGCACTTCTTTTGGACCTTGTCCCCGATCCAAGACATTGATCAATTAAGTCTTGATTCAGAGGTCTAGTTTCTATTTTTTTCCTCTTTGCTTTTGGTGTTTTTGAGGTTCCTTCCATAATATAAACCCTATCATTTCCTTATAATTCACTTTCTTTTAGAAAAAAATTCTTAACTTGGGCTTTGTGTACTTACTTGTATCAAATTTTCCTACTTCGAACTCTTGATTTTTCAACAATGTTGTATCCCAGGTTTGTTTCCTTCGCTCATGTTTTCTGTGTGTTTCTTGGATTTTGAAAAATCAAAATGAGATCAATATTTGATATACATTCTTTGGCTCTGGTTCATAAATGGCACATTTTTTGGCTTTCTTGTCATCAAGGTGGTCATTAAATTTTTAATATCTCTCTGATATCTTTGGTTGTCACATCAACAGAGAAGTAATCATTATTGTTGTATCAAAGAGACCATAACTCCATTCCCACTGATATCTATCTTTCTCCTCAATGAGATTTATGCCATTACTTCCATTTCAGGGTATCGATGGGATGCTGAATAGTCTCTCCTCAATATACCTTGGTCCCTCTAATACCCTTTCTTAGCCTAAGAGTTTATATTTGATTACCACTAATAAGGTTTTACCCTTTTATGTCATCAGATCATCAAGGGGATCATTGGTTATATCCCACCAATAATCATCACTCCCTTCAATGTTCCTGTCCTTGGTAGCTTCATCATTGTATTAGAGGGATATGTTCTTCTATCAACCTGATATCCTTATGTCTCACCAAAATCACTTGTCGTTGACTATTTCCTTGTTGATTTAGCAATTAATAATAGAGCAAGTCTCCCTTTCAAAATTTTAAAATATAATATTTCATAGTGTCATGTGTTTGGGCCTATAGATGGGACACCATATTTTCTCTCTTCGATATGCTCAACTGTCTCCGATATGTTATGTTTGGGCTATCGAGGGGACAATGAAGTGTGTCTTGTTGATGTATTCTACTCACCCTGATATGTCTATAGTAACTTGTTTTGTTGGTCTATATATAGGACTGTGTTAGAAGTATGCTCGATATAGTGTTGTCGCATCGATGGTATACATATATTGACTTGTTTTATTGGCTCATTGAGGAGATTGTGATGAGAGTCCCTCCGAAGTGGCATTGTCTCTTTGATGTTTTTTCTAAGGTATGAATGGTATATGTTGCCAAAGTGACACTTAGGGGAATGTGGTGTTTACAAAAAGGATTTGTCTAAAGGAATAAATGAACATATTGGATTTTAGTTTATTTAGAAAAGGTGGTTCTAATGACTATGTAATATGAATTATTTTATGGATCTTTTCAACAAATTGTTTCATTTCATGTTAAGCACAATATAGAACCAAAGGTAATAGATATTTTGATGTGTGTGAAATGTGAATGAGGTAATAAAGACCGATGAAAATTAAGGTGAATTTTTTAGCTCTAATAGGAGGAATGGTAACTAAGTTATTCTAAGGAGGCTTTGGCTTTGGAACAATAGGAACATATGAAGAGGAATCTCTACTGGGGGTAATTCCCTTGTCTCTAACAAACTTGACAAGCCTGCCAAATTGATTGGGATTAGCCTTGAGGTATTCAGCATTAAAATATTTTCTCTATCAATAATGTCAAAAACTTGGAAGGAACTTTGAAAAGAAGATGAGGTAACTTCATTGATGGGTTTAACAAAAGGGACACTAGTCTTAGGAACCTAGATATTGGGTTTTGGCATTGAAGGAACTATAGGAGGATGAGGAGCACTTATTTATTTGTTGCATCTTTTGGTTGCTAAGGCAAAGGAGATCCTCTTTTTGTAATAGTTACCAGTGGTTTGTACTTTGCTTTTGGAGTATCAACTTGAGCTTTATCAAGTTGATTCTACCATGACCATGTGAAAACAACATATGTATTAGTTACTAGATCCTCATCATCAGATTCATTCTCTACTTGCAAATAACCAATGTTGCAGTCGCTAGTTGGATCTGCTCCCTCATCTTGGAAAATATCAACATTTTCATCCATAATTTAATCCATTTGTGCATACTCATCTTGCTCTGCCTCATAATACCCCATAGCTGCATTGATAGGTGGATCTTCTAGAGAAATCTTTCCTTGTGGTGCAGGAAGATGGTTCTAATTTCTATTTCTAGAATAATTTGGGAAAGTCCTTCTAGGAACATCCTTGTAGGAATTATTTGAAACTTGCTTCTTCAAGGACAACAACTCATTTTCTAACCTTTGTACCATGGGATCCAAAAATTTGGAGTTGGTATTTGAAGAAAAAGAGTTTGATGCTTGCCCTCTTCTATTGGGGTTTGTCTTTATTTTTCAAGCAAGTATCAAATCATCTTCAACAATTGTAGCTAGCACTTGAGTAGCTTCAAGATTAGGTATGACTGCCCTATGTAATGAGAATCTTACCTCTGGAAGCTATGTGTTGATGAAGAAGCACTTAAGATTATGGGATGTCGATTTAGCTTCTATGAGAATCCTTGTTACCGCCTTGTTAAAATTAGCCACAAACTCACGCATGGGTTCATGTACCTCTTTCCTCATGGTTGTAAGCTATGCTAGCAAGGCATGTGCATATTTAGCAAGTTTGAATCTTTCTTTAAACATGGTATGGAGATTATTCCAATTAGTAACAAAAATTGGACCAAGAGTGTAGAACCACTCAACAACTACTCCTTGTAAGGTTTCAACGAACAACCTTATAGCAACATCTTCGTGTTCAACACCAAGAACACCACAAACAATATAGAAGGCAACAATTTTCTCATTTGGATGTTGCTTGCCATCTTCATAGAATTTCAAGATGTTGTTTTGTGAAACATGTGGAAGCTCATGTAAAGGAGCTACCAAATTGAGAGGACCAAATGTATTTCCCCAAGGACCAAGAGGTGGTGGTTGAGCCATAGTGATTTGAATAATAGGCACTTGAACTAAAACTCTATGAAAAATAAAAGATTCACTAGGAAGCGGTGATCTTAATCTTTATGGAGGATAACTTGTAGTACGTTGTAATGGCAACCTTGCTCGTGGAGGAGAAGGAAGAATGTTATGATGTTGTAACAACTAAAAAAATATATCAACCACACCTTGTGCCCTTAGATCTCACAATAATGAAGAATTAAAACAAAAGTAAGATCAGTAACAAAAATATACAAAATCTCACAAAAAAATACTGGAGTATTCATCCACTTTAGTCAAAAGCACGAGGCATCAATTACATGGTTCAATCCCCATCAGAGTCACCAATTTTTTTTTGGGTGAAATTATATAATCCCTTTACAGATTACAAAACTTGAATTTCAGCCATAATTGTTGTGAGATAAAATATCTCCTCTTAGAAAGGGGAGACACCCTTCTTACTGCTTACCAGAACTAAAGTAAACTATTCAAATATTTACAATATGTGCACTACATTAATCATATGGGGGTGTGTCACATTCATGATTCTCTCTTATTTCAGAGAATATGTTTACAATGTTCCAAATTTTTTATTTCTTGATGCTATACAACTTTAAATAAAACCCAAGTAGTAATTCCAAATACTTCCAACTTGTCAAAGCATAGTCTAGGAGTCTAGTATAATCAAATATACATAACCAAAAAACCAACAAAATTAAAAAGTCTTTCTATGGTTTTCAAAGATGAGTTCTTTAGCAAAGTAACCAGTGATGCAAATTGAGCACAAGGTCTTCAATCTACTTCACAAATAGATCCACAAACAAAATAGAAAATTTTCAAGAAAAAAATCTTGAAGATCATTCACCAATATTATCAGCAATTACACAATTCCAAGAAAAAGGCGTAGCACAAATTTTACACAAATCAACTTGAAAGCCCTCCAACCTCAATTAATAAAACACTACTAATCCAATTGAATAATAATATAAACTAATGTGAAAGACATAAGAACAGTCACATCTATTGAAATTGATCCAACACAAAGTTTGGTATGCAATTCGGCCTTCTTTATTGATTGAAAATAGTATCACAATATGAACTCAAAGTCTCAAAATTTCTTTACAAATAAGCAACACTTCATTGCATTAGACAAAATTTCCATAATAAAATAGAGCTCTCTCTTATTTATAGGTGAGAGCTAAGAGTTATTATAGGAAAACCCTAACTAACTATTGACTTATTCAAACGTGATGTCCATGATTGTAGGAGGACATCTCCATTTTTACATGTAGCTGCATGAGATATGTAAAAATGCCAATGCTTATTTACATAAAGCATGATAAAAGCATGAAATCTAACTATCTCTGGAAATATAAAAATATTTATGGTTCCTTACTTTGTGCTTGGAAATATTCATACTTCTTTAAAATCTCTTGCATTACTGTCTCATCTAGTCCAAAAGTGTAATCAATAATAGTGTGAACCTTTGTGACTGACTTCTTTGTAGTAGAACAAACCTTCTTACATCTATCTAGATGTGTTATGATATTATCCAAGGTCAACTATACATCGCACAAAGTATCCATTGACGCCAATGAAAATGCTTCATCTTCTACTTGTTTTTAAATAGCTTCCTTGAAAACTTGGATAATCTCACTTGCCAGAAGAAATGTGTGATCATCATGAAGAATCTTTACTAGAAACTCTTCAATTCTATTCACCAAGATAATATGATGTCCTTCAACATATTCTTGTACTTGTTAAGAATCCTTTATTAGATTCTTTATGACATGCATACGGTTTTTGATAGATTCTTTAACTTCCACATACTTTTCCTTGTCAGGAATAATCCCAACTCCCACTAACTTGCTCAA
The DNA here is from genome assembly GCA_007258455.2 of Sequoia sempervirens. Lineage (NCBI taxonomy): Eukaryota > Viridiplantae > Streptophyta > Pinopsida > Cupressales > Cupressaceae > Sequoia > Sequoia sempervirens. Next base: position 26,647 of record VDFB02215743.1, read on the forward strand.
TTTCATCTTCTTCAATTGCAACCAAGATTCAAGATTTTGCTCCATTTTCTTCTGCTCAACAGAAAGTGTACTCATTGTCTTGACCAACTCTAGATTTATCTTTGATATCTGAGCAATCCTCTCCACTGTAACAATCATTTATTGTTAACCTTGCTCAATTATTCTATCAACAAATTCATATATGATTTTTCCTTTAGAATAATATTTCTCAACCTTTTGAACCATGGGTTCTTTAGTACTCATTGCAATAGGTTGCACATTCTCTAAGGATTCTATGATTCTCCTCAACACAAAATTATAGTGCTTAGCGTTCACTTTGTACATATCCTTAGTTTCTTTAAGTTTATCAAAATTTTCCATCAAAGTAGTCAAAGACACCTGAGCATCATCCTTGACACTTTCATGTGCAATATTTCCAAGCTCAACCCTTGTGATGGTGTATTCCTCCATGCTGATTTCATCATGGCTTCTACCTTGAGGTGGTGCTACTATGTCCACATACTTGTACCAAGATTTGTCCATATGTAACCTTGAGTGAAAATTTGGCTTCTTTTTATCCTTAGGCTTTTACAGAGCCAACTCCTCAAGATCCAACTCATCAGGAGAGACCACTTGCTCTTTCCGTTTGGATGAAGGTTAAGCCAGCCATGGAGGAAGGAAAGAAAGATCATCTTCAGGCCTTGTTGCTAATTCCTGAGTCACACCAGTATTTGTGGGAACAAGTGTGGTAGTTACAATAGGTGCTATCTTAGTCATTACTACTCCTAGAATCTACAAATTTGATGTATCTAGAAATGATTCATTCATGAATTGATCAAATTTAGCTTACGAAGATATGTCAAATGATGGAGATGAAAATATTGGAATAGATGATGAAGAACTGGAGATAACATCAATACTCTACAAAACTGACTTGGTGGAAGGAGTATAATGAATTTAATGTACTATGGGTGGTATTGTCACTTTAAGTGCATGTAGAACTGTGGAAGGTGGAGGAAAAGTTGGAGGAGAAGGTGGAGGAGAGGTAGGAATAGGAGGTGTATGGGGTGTTGTGGCAGCAATAGGCGATGATGTATGTAGGGGATCTTGAATGATATTTTCATGAGGAGATATTCGTATTTCTTCATCATGCCTCTCTTCTTCCTGTTCACTTTCCTCTTCTTCTTGTCCTCCCTTTGATTACTTATCCTCTTCATCCTCATTCAATTCTTCATCTTTAAGTTTCTCTTCTCTTTTTGGTTGCTCTTCTTTAGTAGTTTGTGTTGTACCCTCTCCAAAATTAAATTAAATTTTAGGTCCCTTGCGTGAGGAAGAAGAAGCAACACTTGCCTTATTCTCAGTCCTGAGTTCCTGCTGTCTGCTGGCTTCTCCTTTAGATACTTTACTCTTAGAATCCATCTTGAAAGGCTTCAACTGAATCCCTTGCCTTTGCAACCATTCACTGGTATTACTCAAAATGGAAGTAAGCCTTTTCCGGATGGAAGTATTTTATTTTTGAGACCATTTAATGAGTGGCAAAGGTCTACTTGCTATCTAGTGCAGGAGCACCTTTGGAAAAATATTGTCAATCAAGGTTGTTGATGAGTAGGATCTAAGTGTTTGGAGTCATTATGCATTAAATAAGGTCATTGAGACCATTTAATATTGTATTGGGTAATGTTATAGTCCATTAGGTGAATAGGAGGTCTAAAGTTTCAAATATTGCTAAATAATGCAAAGTTATCATTTCATGAAAAAAGCTGTAAATTAGCAAAAAAAAAGAGTTGTAAAGGCAAATTTGTGGAATGTCAACAGTATAGTCTTTCAAAAGTTAGTTTTAGCCATTGTGTCAGTTATTTTAGGATATAAAAAAATATATATGATGGAAAGCATTGATGTAAGGTGGGCTTGAAGATTGGAAGAAAGAAAATCAATCAAAATCTCTACTTTATTTATTTATTTATGTGTTTTCTCTTAATTACCAGCCAGTGTGTGGTATGTACAGTTGATTCTTGCTCTAAAGTTTTCAAAACCTATTGAATACATGTTCTAGCCTTCAACTTGAAGTGGTTTGATTGAATTCTATTGAAGTTTGAGGGTTATAAAGACAAATTTCTGAGTACTGTTGTGAATTCCCTGTCTTAAGGGTTTTGGTGTTTTAAACATGAAAATTACCCCATTCCACCTATTGTGAACATTGTACCTCAGTGGAATGGGTAGAATCATTTATGTTTAGGTGTGTTCATGATTCTTGGGTGCAGGGGAGGTCAAAAGAGGTGTTGGGCATGATGCCCTAATACTAAAAAGTGTGTTTTTCTTATGAAATAGTGATGTTAGAACATGATAAAGTATGAAATTGGTTGGGGCAGCAATATTTTTTGATTGAGTGAGTTTTTGCAGAGGTTTTTGAAGGTTTTTGAAGTGGTTGGAAGGATAGATCAATCTTGGAAGTTAGATTTTCATTAAAACCCTAAGTAAATTGCTAAAAAGGAGGGTTTCAAGGTTTGGTATGTTGGAGACCGGTTCTCCTAATGAAAATTGTGAAATATTAGGTTTTGTTACCTATTTAATGCTTCCCAAGTGAATTCAGAGGTTGGAAGGAAGGTTGGTGATAAGTTCCTTTGTAAAATAGACCTAATTTAGGGTCTAGACAACATAGAAACTAGGTTTTGGTGAAGTTGTTCAAAAGAAACCTATTGAGGTTTGGATATATGTGATTGTAAACCCTAATGGGTCCCTGAATTGGTGCTGGTCCTGAATTGAATGGACCTTCTCTAAAATATATACCCGATTGAGTCAAGAAGGACTACTATAAGAAATAGTGAAGGATTGTTGTGATAGAGAGAATTTGAAGTTTTGTGACTTGAAGAGTTGTTGTTCCTAGTTGAGATTGTGTAATTTGGTGTGTGGACCTCCCCTGATTGACATTACTATCTCCTTCTCATCATACTTAACATTTAGAATATCACCAAGATCTTCAATGTTATTCAGAAGGTCCACCAAGCCAAGATATGAAATTTGTTCTACAATAAGCCTGAAATAACCCATCTTTCTGATATCCTCTTCATTCTTGCAATCTACCCAAATATCTTCAAAATGATAGACATTCCTATGAATCTTTTTAATTTTTATTTTCATTCCTCTATAATCAAAATCAACTCTATATTTGTAAGTCCTTAGAGTCATGATTTGCATCTCTGATGCTACAAATTTAGCCTTGGGCACAATTTGTATTGAATATCGATCGAAGGTGATTGAAAACTAAATACCTGGATTATGAATGGATTGGAATTCATTATGTATTGTGATAACCTATCTACAAAGTTCCATCAATGCCCACTTTTTAGAAGGATACATTGGTAACATGTAGGGATATCCTGTAAAGCAACCTGACCTGGTTGCAAGAATTTTCTCTTGGTCTCCTTGTGTTGTGCAACACATCACTCAAGTTCATGAAATGGCTTAAATATCTCTCGTGGATCTTGTATAAATATGGTGGTTGTATCGATCATTAACATGTAAATATTTTGGTGCAACGACAACCAACAATGCAACAATTGGTATCAGAGCCGAGGTCACTGGTTCGAACCCCTTGCT
>VDFB02215746.1:0-21837 GCA_007258455.2 Sequoia sempervirens
TTGATCTTCAATTCCATTACAAACTATCCCATGAAATGCATGCCTACTATCACCTGTAGATTTGTTTGGTTTACTTTGCCTTCTGGTATTTTTATTTTGGTAGGGGAGAGGACCCAGTACCTGAGCATGTTTCAATAGTTGTGATAGTAGTTTTTATATAATGATCAATATTTTTATCAATATTGGACAAATAGTTGTGACTTTAAAGTTGTTAGTGTTGATGATGACTACCCATAATTAAACAAAATGTATTCCTTTAATCTAAAAAGCAACCAATCATGTGATTCCACAACAGTGCTCCATAAAACATGCTGTGAATGCATGAGTATTGGTCTCACTTTTTTTTTGGGTCTTTTTGGACACCTTGACAAAAAGCATGCTGATATGGCATCATATTTGATGATGTGGCCCTGAAACCTTAGTTATAAGCAGGGGACTTGCCAAATAAGCTACTGTAAAAAATTGGGAGTGATTTGAAATTTCCACGTAGGGTAATTAAAAGCGCGAAGTTAAGGTGCACAACTACTGGGTCCTCTCCCCTATGTTATATACTGTCAAAATAAACTTCAAAATCTTTCCCAATGAATGCATAGTGAAGCTACCAATACTTGATATAGCATTTTGCATCCATCATTTACGGGAAAACGAAAATAGAAATTAAATATACTTAGCCTTTATGAAAAAATATCAAGAACATAAATATACAGGTGTATCCTCCTGAAAATGGCATTTAACTTTTTATTAAATCTGGAGTTATCTATTAGGGGAGAGGGGCCCATAGTGGGGTGGGCTCCAATAGCGGGGATAGAAGTAGTCCTCAGTGGATCCCACAATGGAGCACCTTAATATCCAATTGCAAAACACTTTTTAGTTTTTATCTATAATGTACACAAACTGACAAATCATGTGATGCCACATCAGCGCACCAATAAAACATGACTTAGTGCACCATTGTCGATCTCACTTTTTTTTTGAGCCTTTTTGGATACCTCAACAAAAAGCATGCTGATGTGGCATCATATTTGATGATGTGACCCTAAAATTGAATTTTTTAAGTGAGTTGTCAAATAAACTGCTGTACAAAATTGAGACTGATTTAAAATTTTCAGGTAGGAAATTGAGAAATGCGAAGTTAGGGTGCTCCACTATGAGCTCCTCTCCTCTATGCATTGAATGCTCATGTGCAATGTAATGTGATGTTTTGCATTTATGGTTTGGTTTATTAAGAGTAAAATTAATAACACAATTGTAAACCAAATTCTACTTATCCTAATATTTCCATTGGAAGGAAACAGGGCAAGCAAGATGCTGTTAATGAGAGGGAAAAAATGTTCAAGTATGCTTTTAGTTGACCTCAAGCAATTGGTCAAATAATACTATGTTTTCAAACATTGGATCTCTTCGATTCTCATTTTATGTAAAGTTTTTATGGGAAGAAAAATTTAATGATCCCATTACTTAAAAAAACTAATATAATGTGTAATTTTATGACTTGTCCAATTTGACAGCAAATTAGTATATTAATTTAGGAGATAATTATCAGGCAAAGAAAGAATAAATAATTAAATGAAAAATAAAATTATAGAATTTACTAATTTCAATTTTAAGTACATTACTTTTTACTTTTTATTTCAACGCTTTTACAATAAATTTTAAAAAAATCAATTTAAAGTGGTAATATCTTTTTACATTATTTTTATTATTATTTAATTCTATAATATTGAACTTTGTAAATGATATTAAGAATCATTAATGTTAAATTACCTTTTTGATAAGAACACACTACTAATGGGGCGTTAGGCCTAGTTCAATTGGCTAAAGCATCTTGATGTAGGCAAAAGAGGTTACGAGGTTTAGTCTCCCCATCGTCCTTGTGGTACCGGAGGGCGTGTCACGCCAATGCCATTGGTCACGTGAAAACCCCACCATCCTCGTGGTACTAGAGGGCATGTCATGCCAACGCCACCGATCACAGGAAAAAAGTTTACTAAGCGCATTGCAGTTTAGTTTACCAGGTGCATTGGAGTTTAGTTTACCATCCCCATGGGTACCGGAGGGCATGTTGTGACCGATGGCTAGTCACGTGGAAACCCCACCGTCCTTGTGGTATTGGAGGGCATATCGCCCCAGCGCCACCAGTCACGTGAAAAAAGTTTCCCAGTGCACTACAGTTTAGTTTACTAGGCACACTGCAATTTAGTTTACGAGGCGCATTGTAGTTTATAGGGGGATGGATACTGATTGATCCTTACTCTATTAATATCTTTTAAAAAGAAAATCTTCTCATTTCATGATAATCTTTTTTATTTTCTCTTATAAAATTTGTTTAGAACAAATAATCTTAATAACACATAATGCCCCTTTAAGTTATTTTTAATAGTAATTATATATTCCCACTTTCAATAATCATATACAACGGTGTATATAGAAGAAGAGATACATGTAGTCATTACATCTATAGGCATCCTACAATAGAGTGGGAAGAGTCTATGTGATTTAATATTATCTATCTTTTCTATAAAATAATACCATCAAAATCAATGTTAATATTTTTAAATTTAATTTAAATAATTTATAATTGTTACATATTTTAATTTTATATTTTAATAAAAAATAATTGTATTAAATTTTATAATTATTAAAATGAAATTTAATAAATATATGTTATATAGTGAGTTGAGTATATTTCTTATGTACAATTGTTTACATATTCGGAAAATCATTAAAGTTTAATCTTTTGTTTGCATGGTTATTTTCTTTAACAAATCTAATTTATGCTTACATAAAACTGAATTATTTTCTAAATCTTATTTAAATTTGGATTCACACAAACAAAATTAACTGTGAACCTCTTGAAAGGTTTCCCCCTTTAACAAGCTTTGTGAGTCAAAATACAAATAAACACTTTATTTAAGAAAATAGTAAAACTAGGCTTTCAACAATATGTATTTCACTTAAATGCAAAATTTTAAGTTTAACACTTCAAATCCAAAGTAAAATAAAATTTCTCACATAAAATTGAAGTAAAAAGAAATTCATTGATGTTTCTTTATGTAGATTTATTCAAGTAATATTTTTCAATAAAAAATGTAATAATTATTTAAAAGATAAAGATTAAAAAATATGTTAAATTATTAGACATAAAAAGACTTTTTCTAAATTTTAGAAATTGTAGTATAATTTTTTTTCTTTTTCTAAATCTACTAATTCATATGAAAGTAACTTTCTAAATTAATATACTTAAAATTAAAAAAATATTCAAGATATTTTTAAAACAAGAAATCCCTTCCAATAAAAAAAATTACTTATGAGATAAGATATAAAAAATATAAAATTACTACACATAAAAAGGAGTTTCTAAAAATAAGATACATAAAAAATGTAAATTTAGTACACATACATAAGTTTTATAAATTAAAATTGAAGTATGAAAGAACTTTCTTAAATGTACTATTAAAGTTTCTAAATTAATATATTGAAGATCAAAAAAATATTATTTATAAAGATAATATATAAAAAAAATATTAATTACTATACATAAAAAAAATTATAATTAATTACTCCACATAATTTTTTTTTTTTAAATTAGAAAATTTAGTATTAAAGAACTTTCCTAAATTTACTATTATAAAAATAAGTTTCTATTTAAAATTACAAAATTAAAAAAAAAAATCCTAAATTTACTATTACACATAAAATGTGTTTCTAAATTAATATATATCGATAACAACTTAAATATATAGTCTAAAATAAAGGCTTTTCATAATAAGTGCACATTTGGGGTGGGGGCCTAGCTCAATTGGCTAAAGCATCCTCTTACAGGCAAGAGGTCATGAGGTCTAGTCTCCTAACCCAAACCTTTGGTACTGAGGGCTTATTATTATAGGGGGTATTATTACACCATAATATGCACATTTTAAATAAATTTAAATTTGCAAAACTAAATACAAAGAAAATATAATCAATTTATTATTACACAAAAATAAGTTTTTAAGCTAATATATTTAAGACTAGCATATCTATCTTTAAAAAATAATTTAATTAAGAATTACATACACACTTAACTTATCATATAGCTTTTAAAATATATATATAACATTATTATTAAGGTTAGACTTAGGCTACAATTTAATTAGAGTTCGAATTATAATTTTTCAAGGTTAGGAGTGAATTAGGGTTAGTTCAATTAGATTTACAATTCAATTATGATTGGGGTTAAGGTTCATTTAAGGTTAAGGTTAGATTAGTGCGAGGGTTTTAGGATCAATTAAGGTTAGGATTGGTATAAGGTTACAATTACTGTTACAGTTCAATAAGAGTTAGGGTTAATTTTGATGTTATGATTTAGATAGGGTTAGGGTTGGGGTTAGCCTTTAATTATGCTTACATTTTGGTTAGGGTAAGGGTTCATTTAGGGTTCATTTAGGGTTCTTAGGATAAGGTTTAGGTTTTAATGAAGGTTCAATTAGTGTTATATTTTGATTAGGGTTAGATTTTATAAAATTGATCAAAGATAGGGTTATGTATAGAGTTTATTTTCATCCTCTATAAATTATATAATGGGAACACAATTATAATTATGGTTCTATTAGGGTTAAATTAGGGTTAGGGTAAGGATTAGATTTGATCAGAGTTAGGGTTCAATTAGGGTTATAGTTAGGGTTCAATCATTGTGAGGATTAGGCTTCAATTAGGATTAGCTATAGGGTTAATTTAAGATTATTGTTAATGTTAGGGTTCTATTAGAGTTAGGGTTAAATTATAGAAAGGGCACAATTACAATTAGGGTATGGTTAAGATTAGGGTTCAATTAGGGTTAGATATAGGGTTTAATTAAGGTTATTATTAGGGCTAGGGGTAAATTAGGATTAGGATTAGGGTTTAATTATGGTTCAGTTAGTGTTAGGTTCAAAATAGGATCAAGGTTAAGGTTCATTTAATGTTAGGGTTGTAGTTGCAATTAGGGTTCAATTAAGGTTAGTGTTAGGATTAGCATTAGGTTAGGTTTCAATTAGGGATAGGGTTGGGGATCGATTATGATTAGGGTTCAAAAGGGTTAAATTAGAGTTCAGTTAGGGTTAGGGTTAAGGTTAAGTTATAGTTAGGGTTGTTGATTAGGGTTTAGCTAGGGTTAAGATTGTGTAGGGTTCAATTAAGGCTTGGGTTAAGGTTAGGGTTATAGGATAACTTTTGAGTTAAAGGTTAGGGTTAGGGTTAAGACTCAACTAGGGTTATGGATCAATTAGGATTGGGTATAACTAGGGTTAAGGTTAGGGTTCAATTATTATTATAGTTAGAATTAGGGCTACCATTATAATTAAGGTTAGCATTAGAGTTAGAATTCTGGTTTGGATTAGAATTAAGGTTATATTTAGATTTAGGGCTAGAATTAGGATAAGGGTTAGGGTTAGACTTTAATTAGAGTTAGGGTTAGGGTTCAATTAAGGTTCTACAATATAAAGCTTTGGGTTAGTATTAGGTTGAAGGTTAAGCTTAAGGTTAGGGTTAAGGCTCTAATATAAAGCTTGGGGTTAGTAATAGGGTTAGGATTATGATTCAATTAGGGTTTGAATTATTGTTTGAGTTCAATTAAGCTAATGTTAAAGTTTAATTAGGGATAGGGTTGGGGTTTAATTAGAGTTACAATTATAATTTATGTTGCCATTAGAATCAGGGTTAGTGTTAGAATTAAGCTTGGGGTCATCATTAGGGTTAGGGTTAGGATTCACTTAGGGTTTGGGTTATGGTTTAAGTTCAATTAAGGTAACATTTAGGTTCAACTGGGCTTGAATTTCAGTTAGGATTAAGACTAAGGCTCTAAGATAAAACTTGGGGTTAAGGTTAGGGTTCAATTAGGGTTAGATTTTAATTAGGGTTAGGGTTAGGATTGGGGTTATGAGTTATGGGTTAATATTAGGGTTAGGGTTAGGATTGGGGTTATGAGTTATGGGTTCAAATTAGGGTTATTGTTGGAGTAAGGGTTAGGGTTAGGGTTGGGGATTAAGTAGTGTTAGGATTAAGGTTTAATTAGGGATAAGATTTAATTAGGGTTAGGTTTATGGTTTAATTGGTATTCAATTAGGGTTAGAGTTCTATGATAAAGTTTGCAGTTAGGGTTAGGGTTGGGGCTAGAGTTAGATTGGGGTTAGAATTCAACTAGGGTTAGGGTTATAATTATGGATATGAGTATGATTAGGATTCAATTAGGATTTAATTAGGGTTATTGTTAGGGTTTATATTCAATTATGGTTAGGTTTCAACCAAGGTTAGGGTTAGGTTTCAATTATGGTTAGGGTTCAGGTTCAATTATGGTTAGGGTTAAGGTTTAATTAGGTTTATAATTATAATTGATTTTTTTTATAATTAGAGTTAGTGTTAGAATTAAGATTATGCATATAGTTATAATTATGGTTACGGTTAAAATTCTAAGATTATAGTTAGGGTTAGTGTTAGAAATAGGATGAAGTTTATGAATATAATTAGGGTTAGGTTTAGGGTTAAGATTGAGATTTAAATTAAACCCTAACCCTAATCATAATTATAAAATAAACTCTAATTTTAATTGTAACCCTAACCCTAACACTTATAATAATTCTAACTTCAACCTTAACTCAAATGTTATCCCTAACCCTAACACTAACCCTAATTCTAAAACTAACACTAACTCTAATTATAACCCTAACCATAACCTTAAAAAAATTATAATCAACCCTAATTCTATAATTAACAATAATTCTAATTGCAACCCTATCCCTAACCGTAACCCTAATTCTGAAACTAACACTAATTCTAAGTGTAACTTTACCCCTAACCCTAACCCCAACCCTAAAACTAACACTAATTGTAACTCTAACCTTAACCCTAACTCTAACCCTAACCCTAACCCTAACCCTAACATTAACACTATTTGTAACCCCAGTTCTCTAACATTGAGCCTAATCCTAATTCTCTCTCTAGCTATAACTTTGACCCTAACCCTAATTATATCTTTAACCCTAACCCTAACCATATTTATATTCTTAACCCTAACCATAACCCTAATCCTATCCCTAACCCTAACCTTAACCATAACTATATCCCAACCCTAACTATAATTTTTACCCTAAGCCTACACCTAACCCTAATTATCTTTAACCCCAACCCTAACCTAACTCTACTCCCAACCATAGCCCTACACCTAATTTTTAATCAATTTCTCACATAAAAGTATAATAGGGTTTAATAAGGGTTGGGGTTCATTTAGGGTTAGGGTTAAACTAGGGTTAGGGTTGAAGTTAGTTTTAGGGTTCAATTAAGGTTAGTGATCACTTAGGGTTAGGGTTCAATGAGTGTTAGGGTTTAGTTACAATTAGGGTTAGAATTTAATTATGGTTAATGTTCAATTATGGTTAGGGTTTAATTAGGGTTAGGATTTGATCAAGGTTAGGGATAGGGTTAGAGTTCAATTAGGGTTAGTGTTCACTTAAATTGAGGGTTAGGGCTTAATTTGGCTTAGGGAAAGAGCTAGGGTTCTAGGATAAAGCTTGGGGTTAGAGTCAAGGTTAGGAATCAAATAGGATTAGCCCATGAAGGTTAGGATTAGGGTTCAATGAGGGTTAAGATTTAATAAGTATTCAATTAGGGTTAGGTTAGAGTTATGGTTCAATTAGGGTAAGGGTTAGTGTTAGGGTAAAGGTTAGGGTTAGAGTTCAACTAGAGTTAAGATTCACTTAAGGTTCATCATTAAGGTTATGATTCAATTAGGGTTAGTGTTCAATTATAGATAGGGTGCAATTAGGGTTAGGATTAGAGTTAAGGTTCAAAAAGAGTTAAGACTCACTTAGGGTTACATATAGGGTTACTATTAGGGTTAGGGATAGGATTCAATTAGGGTTACATAGAGGGTTCAATTATGGTTACGATTACAGTTATGGTTATGATTCAATTAAGGTTGCAATTAAATTAAGGTTCAATTATGATTAAGTTTAGGGTTCAATTAGAGTTCTACGATAAAGCTTAGGGTTATATTTATGATTAGAGTTAGGGTTAGAGTTTAATTAGGGTTAGGGTTTACTTAGGGTTATGGTTATAATTTAATTAAGGTTAGTGTTTAACAAGGGTAAATGTTAGGGTTTAATAATGATTAGGGTAAAGGTTAAGGTTAGGGTTAAGGTTATGGTTTAATTATGGCTATAGGGTAAGGGTTTTATTAGTGTTATAATTTAATTAGGGTTTAAAATTAAGGTTCAATTATGGTTAGGGTATAATTAGGGTTAGGAATACGATTATGGTTTAATTACATTTAGGGCTTAATTGGGGTTATGGTTAAGGTTAGACTTATGATTCAATTAGAGTTAAAGGATTAAGGTTAAAGTTCAATTACGGTTAGGGTTGGGGTTCGTTTAGGGTAACATATAATGTTAAAGTTTAATTATAGTTACAATTTAATTAGTGTTGAAGGTTAGGGTTATGGTTAAATTAGCTTATTTATATAATATTATTATTACTTATCTATATTTTACTTTTGAACAATTCTTCTCATCAAATAAATCACATTTCAATAGTCATATAGTTATAATAGGAATTCAATTAATGTATTACATTTTGCAACTAACCCTAACCCTAAGGGTGTGTGCAAGAAGTTGAGTCCACTTTTTGAACAAAAAATGGAAGTGTTTTCCCTATTTTTAGAATTTGTCACATTTGACATTAAAATTTGAAGCACTTAGTGATGAAATCTTAAAAAAAGTCACTAATCATAAAATGTAGTACTCAGAATCTAGTTTCCAAATATGTAATTTAATTCAATACCCAAATGATAAAAAATGATTTTCAATAGGCGTTTCTAAAAAACACTATTTAAAATCTTTTTTATATCTAACATATGCATCATCCATATTTTCAAACCTAAATAATCATATTTTTCTAAATCCTTCGAGAAAGACTTCGTATCTTTGAAACATGTTTTTTGATATATTTTTGTAATTTTTTATTAAATATTTTTTTTGTTAATTTTTTATTGGCCATATTTATTGTTTTGAAAAATTGTTGTGTATGTCACATATAAGATGACCTAAACTTATCATTTTTTGAATTTTTTTTCAAATTGAAAAGAATTATCTGAAGTACGTTTTCGTGCAATTCATTTTACAAAATATTTAATAAAAAGTTATTAAAATACTAAAAAGTATATGATAGTGTGGTTATGGAACAATTTCATCAAAAATTAGTGAAAATAGAAAAAATCCAAACTATAAAAAAATTACATATTTGGAATCTGCCTTTGTCTCATCTATAATGGGTTTTAATTTCATCAAAAATTACGCAAATAGGTCTTGAACTATGTTGAGAAAGTCACTATTTTCCTATAGCATTTATTTTAGCCTTCAAGTTGCTGGTTAAACTGGGTCCAAAGCTTAGGTTCAGACCAAGCCATTTTCAGGCGAAAAGTAAGCCAAAAGCCCAACCAAAATTCATAACAAAAATGGGATCTTCTTTTAAAATAGGATCTAGTTATATATGGTTCTGAAATGGGATCAGTTTTGTAAATTTCCAAAAAGAAAAGTTTTCAAATGGGATCTCCTTTTGAAAAATTACTAGAAAATGGAAATTTTCAAAATTGAAAGGTTTTGAAACTTTCCATTTGGAAATTCTGTTTCTAGAAAATTTTCAAAACGAGATCCCATTTTGAAAATTTTCCAAAAATGAATTTTTTTAAAAATAGGATCTTGTTTAGAATTTAGGCTCAAGTTCCCGTTTATTAAAAACGGATCCTATTTATGAAAAAGCGAGATCCGTTTTTTTGCAAGCCAATTTCATTTTTTTCCTAAAGCAAAAACTTCCACATTTCATGGACTCATCTTCTTGCATTTACCCCTAATCTTGATATTAATGGTAACCCTAATCCTAATTCTAATGATAACCCCAACCCAATCCTAATTTATCTCTAACCCTAACCATTTTTTAATCCTAATAATAATTATAATTCTATCTCTAACCCTAACCATAACTCTAATCCTGACCCTACCTCTAATCCTAACCTTAAACCTAAATCTCTTTCTGACTCTAACACCAACCCTAAACTTAACCCTAACCCTAATCATAGTTGTAACACTAATTCTATTCCTACCCCTAACTCTATTTCCATATATAGCCCTAATCCTAACCTAAACCCTAACATATAGTTATACAATAATTATAATTGTGCATGTGTCGAATGTGGAGAGATTTAACGTCAACACAAACCTTAATGAGACGATTTACATTCAAAGTTTGAATCAAGTAAAACTACTATATTCGTAATAAAATCAAATCTTTCAAATACGTATCATTGTCCTCTATTTCTAGGGATTTATTAAACCATTTGGCCCTCAGATTTCTATGGGCACAAAGGTTGCTAAAATGACTACCTAGAAAACGAGATTTGATGCTTAATATGCAAGCTAAGATGATTTCTATGTGCAAATGTGTGCTGAAAGGATTAGTGGTATGCTTCTAAATGAAACAAGATGATAGAATTGATGATGAATACAATGATAAATGAAGGATGATGTTGATGATAGATGAACAAGTGGAGATGAGTGAGATGATATGAAACTATAGTGAACTATCCATGATTATGCATACTATCAAATGCAAACATAAAACAAACTACCCTAAAATGTAACTATGATGCAATGGGGATGATAAAATGTAACTATGAAGCAATTAATTAATCTAAGATGAGAATGCAAAGTAACACATGATATGAAAACTAAGTATAAGACTCCATGAAAGCTCCACGCTCCTAAGAAAAACCTACATAGTAACTTTATTTCAAATGTGGATGATAAATGCAAAGGCAAGGGGGTGTATTTATAGGGTTTCTCAAGCATTTTGTGAGGTGGCACCTATCAACGGTCTAGATTAGAAGGAGAAATAATAGATGGTGGAGATGAAAGGAATTAGGATGTTATCCCCTTGACCAAAGACAACATGCCATGTGTGTGGAGAGAATCGTTTGACCAATTGGAAGCATGCCAAATGTATGGGATTCCCAAGTGTGAAAAAAGACCCATGTGCTCAAATTTGTTGGAGGTGGGGAATAAAACCATGTGCTTTTTCTTATTGGTGAAGTGTGTGAGGATAATTCTAATTAATAATTAGGCTTATTGATTTTCATGTGACCTTTATGAGGTGGCACATAAAAATTGTAGAAATGTGCTCTAATTCTTAATCAGGATTAAGGAAGGTTAATTAAATAAACACATTTAGGGTATTTTTTTTATTTAATTATTTAGAAGAATGTGATTTTAGAGAATTAAAAGAAGAGTGAACAATATAAATAAAGTAAAACCTTACTTATATGTAGTTAAAGCATTAATCAAATAGGTTGCGCATTTAGTCTTGAATATGATGACGTTTTAGGTGTATACATCTTGCCCCTCTTTTGAGTATGTGTTTACTGCGTTGCTTCAAAGAAAATTGATATTGATCTCCAAAAGATTTTTGATACTAAGCGATGCAAGATTTACGTGCCCGGACCATGCCCTAGACTTTTGAATTTGGTGTTAGCGGATATATGCCTCGAGGGAATAAATGGGTGAATGTACTAAGGGATGTTAAAATATAGAAATGTTGGAATCGGTGATAGTGTTGTGATGATTATGATGATGATGATCCAACGTTGATTCAATATTATTTGATGTTGGGGCCGTTATCTCGAAGGTCATTTACAGCTCTTGCTTTTGAATAGTGTTGATTAATTACCCCTCCTTTTTGGTAAAAATGGGAAATAAATCCCACCATAATTCCCTCCATTTTACCCCTAAAAGGTAAAAGTGGTAAAATGGGATTCATTTTTACATTTTGAGTTTGGAGAAGTTGAAGATTGGAGAGCTTAGAGGAAGATGGTGATCCCATACCACAAGCATCGTTTTGAGCGTCTTTGCCAACTTGATCAACCTGCCACCTCTGGACCTACGGTATGCTTTATGAGAAACCTCTTTGTTAGTCACTTTCTTGCCTTTTAATGGTATTTTGAACACCATAGATAGGTGTTGTAGCTCGTTTGATGTTATTGTTGCATGTTCGGATGATGTTTTTGTAGTTTTGAAGTGTTTTTGAGCATGTTTAAGAGTTTTAGCGCCTTTGGGGTCCCAAATGGTGCCTCTTGCAAGCTTGAAAATGCTTGTTTTTGTGTGTTTTAAGAGTTTTGGTGCCTTTGGGGTCCCAAATGGCACCTCTTGCAAGAGTGAAATTGATGTTTTTGAGTCATTTGAGAGTTTTGGTGCCTTTGGGGTCCCAAATGGCGCCTCTTGTAAGCTTGAAATTCAATTTTTTGGCCTCCAACACTGTTTTGGCGCCTTTGGGGTCCCAAGTGGTGCCTCTTGTAAGGGTGAAATCCATGTTTTGAGATGCCAAACACTATTTTGGCACCTTTGGGGTCCCAAATGGCACCTCTTGTAAGCCTTAAAAACCCTATTTTGAGTTGCAAACTCTGTTTTGGCGCCTTTGGGGTCCCAAATGGCACCTCTTGTTGCCTTGGAAAGTTTTCATCTTTGTTGATTTGAGGTGGCTTAGCTTGTCGTTGACCCGTTTTGTGGGGTGTGATTGTGAAAATCCCTCAAGGTGATGTTTGCAAGATGTCCTTGAAGCCTAGGAGTCATCAGTTTGTCATGTTTTGGATTGATTTTAGTCAAATTGTGGTATGTGTAGTGTTTGATTGATATTTTGCATGATGATTTGATCTCACGATAGGCGAGAATCAAATGATAGAACCAGTGTTGTATCGACCTCATGATAGGCAAGGAACAATAGTAGGATTGATAGCATATCGTCCTCATGATAGGTGAGGAACAATGGTAGGATTGATAGCAAATCATCCTCATGATAGGCGGGGAACGATGGTTTGATTGATAGCAGATCATCCTCATGATATGAAAGGAATGATGGGAGGATTGATAGCAGATCATCCTCATGATAGGAGAGGAATGATGGGTTGATTGATAGTAGATCATCCTCATGATAGGGGAGGAATGATAGTTTGATTGATAGTAGATCGTCCTCATGATAGGCGAGGAACGATGGGTTGATTGATTGAGATGTTGATTGTTTTGACTGATTTGATTTGAATGACTACACATTAGCTTGATTGACTGATTTATGTTCATGATTAGGGAGATGGAGATGTACTCCAGTCTCAGGAGCAACTCCTGAAGACCTAGAACATGGTCCACCAGTTGTCCTCATCCGACCTAGATATTATCTCCTATTGTGGGTTGACTTCCTTGTTAGATATTTTGAAATATAGAACCAATAGAGGTTTATTGATAGCATTGGCGGAGAGATGACACAGTGAACATAACACGTTTCATTTACCAACTGGAGAGATGACCCTGACTCCATAGGATGTCTTTCGTATTTTGTGGAACCCAGTGATGGGAGAGATAGTGGTGTATGATAAGATAGAGTAGGGCGGGATAGCTTCATTACAGAGGTTATGTTGAGATGATCATGTTTCAGGCCGATGGATTCCTTGGACAGAGATGGTTAGCAGATATGATCCTTTTCCATGTGTGCTTTCTGGATTCATTGGTGGATTATTTTGTCTTGATTGTAGGTCAAAGGTATTTTCAGCAGGTTGGGGTTGTGTGTTATCATGGATGACACTTGATGGTACTAGATATGCATGGGGCTCATGCATGTTAGCCCACTTATACCAAGATTTGCATGAGGTTGTTTATTATAGGGCAACAAGCCTATCATGTGGCATCACATTACTGCAGACCTGGGCATGGGAGCATATACCGTCACTCGGCCCATGGGAGAGAGACATCGACCACCAGGGAGACCCTATGTTTTCAGTTATAGC
This sequence comes from Sequoia sempervirens, assembly GCA_007258455.2. Lineage (NCBI taxonomy): Eukaryota > Viridiplantae > Streptophyta > Pinopsida > Cupressales > Cupressaceae > Sequoia > Sequoia sempervirens. Next base: position 13,832 of record VDFB02215746.1, read on the forward strand.
AGTCCACATGTCCAGCATAAGTTGGGAAAGGTTGCTTATTAGAGGCGTGCTTTGGATGATTCAGAGACTATCACATGGCGCTCGTACTTGGATTGTGAGCAGTGACCAGAGGATCAGCTAGAGATGTCGTATATGTTGTTATCCCACTATCTGATTGGGTGAACACATGTTGTGCTTGAGCGATACCTATATCTACGAGTATGTCAACAGTTTGGACGGGTTCAGGGGATTCCCCTGGGAGTTACCCATTATGCACGATGACGATAGGATGTTTTAGAGTGGGGCCCCTGTGTATCATATGAGGTAGCTTGTACAGAGTACTATACCTTGACACCAGGTTTATGGGATTATGTTCCATATATTACAGACACCAGGATGACCGAGGATTATTCAGAGTTCTTCCACACGCATCCCTTTCCTAGATTTACTCATCTAGAGGAGCCAATGTCGCTAGTTGATGGAGAGGGAGGAGATGAGGAGGGTGGTGATGATGGTGGGGAGGGTGTTTGTAGGGGTGATGATGGTGGTGTAGAGGGTGGTTACAGAGGTGATGGTGGTGCAAAGGGTGGTGGGGAGAGTGATGATGGTGCAGTGGGTGGTGGGGAGAGTGATGATGGTGCAGATGACAGTCATCCATTTGATTTTGTAATTCTGAGGCATAGGAGGAGTGTTACCCTAGCTCATGCGGTGCTTCCTAGGATTTGGATTGGAATACCCTCTCATCAGTAGTCATCACAAATAGCGGCTTTGCAGGTAGAGGTTCAGTCATTTCAAAGCGAGATAGCACAGGCTCGAGCACAGATTGTGTCCCTTCAGGATGAGTTAGGGCAGTGTCGGGCACAGATTGATACTTTGACAAATGATAGAGGGATAGATAGGCAATAGATACAGTAGTTGTAGGCACAGATGATCATACTTACTTCAGAGAGGGATGCATTTAGACACCGGATAGAGTAGGCTAAGGCCATTGCCGAGAAGATATAGCAGATGGCACCATCTACAGGGACAGTAGATTTCTTCAGAGAGATCTAGAAAATTTCTCAGGAGTTGCAGTTTTATAGAGGTAAATATCATGATTTGGTTCCTCCTGAGCGATGAGAAAGTTTTGTATAGTCTCGTTCTAGAAGATCTCATTCTTGGACTGTTAGCATGGGTCTCACACAGCCATTACCTAGAGATAGGATAGATCCAAGTACAGGTCCATTGGGTAGAGGAGGTACTAGTACCATGAGAGCAACAGCATCTGGGGGGAGCTCGACATAGCATTTTGTGATGTTCCTTGGACATTTTGTATACACCTTTTGTGAGATTGAGGATGTGTTTCCCATGATACAGTTCCCTTTTGGATTTTGATGTATCTCATCCTACTTTTGGATATCCTTGTACACATGGACATTATGACATTTTGGATGATATATGATATGCAGTGGTGATTATGATCTAAATGTTGATATGCATTTGATTTCCCTATTATGATATGCAATGTTGTAAATTTATTTAATTTCTATGTGATGATAATGATTAGGCAATGTGATGAATGTATTTATGATTATGCAATGTGATGTGATTTATTATGATTATGCAATGTGATGTGATGATTATGATTATGCAATGTGATGTGATGATTATGATGTGTAATGCAAATGATTGAATGTGCATGACTTCAAATGTTCAAGGCCTTAAGCTTGAATAAGTGAGTCTGTCCAACTTCCAAAATTTGTTGGAAAACTACAGTAGATTGATCTTTTAAGCTTCATAACTCTGACATATTTCCCAACTTTCTTGGAAATCTAAAGAGACTCACTTATTTAAGTGTAGTGGATGACATAATTTTGATGTTGGAAATGATATGCAATGTATGTCCTTTATTATTTTCTTTAGTATTTTCTGAGACAAAAATTATGATGGAATGTATGAATATAGATGATGTGAGAATGTTTTCTAAGATATGAAAATGATGATGCAAGCGATGTGTGTAACTAAATAAGAATGATGTGTTTTTTTGGATAATTTCAGTGTACTCAATCCATTAATAATAGAATGACACCATTGTGAAATTGTTCCTTGAAAAACCCATAAATACACATGCTATACTAACATGAATCACGGTCTAACATAACTATGCGAGATCTACGTATTCACAATTTGTCATTTATATTAACGATTTATTTGTGATTTTTATCATCATTGGGCCCTTTAAAATGTTGAAAGTGATGCGAGCATCAATGGCATATTTTAGACCAAGATGACTTGAGTGCTACTTTCATGATGTTTAAAATGCATAAGTTAACAAGCATCTAAATGCAAATTAAGCGAGATGACTGACCATTACTTGCATAAATAGGCAAGGTTAATCTTTTTCCTATGCAATTTTGGAATTTCATCATGATACTTTGTGAGTGCATCATATGACAACACCATAGTAATGATAAACTCACTTAGATATTGAACCAAGAAAAATCATACTCCTTCCTTGCTCCTCTAGTTGATGCATCATAGGACTCGAGAGATATGATATCAAAAATCAAAGTAGAACAATTTGAACTTTTGTGTTTAACGTGATAAACCCTTGATTCAGAAAGATCATCATCCATTTGAAGTTTGTGTTTGTAACATTGGTTCGACGATGATTTTCCTGTTGATTCAAGCTCAGAGTTTATTTGCCCCTAGTGAGTGCAGGATTTTTCCCCCAGTCCAGGGTGAGACATGACCATGATGAGCAAGACCTAACCTAAAGACCTATCCTAGGGGCCTTGAGGGCTGATCAACAAATTAGCCTTGCCTATGTTATACACGCAAAGATCACGTAGTTCGACTGACGACACGACCAAGATTTACAAGACAAAAATATGAACATAGCAGACACCTAAAAGACTGACCTAAATGTCTTGGGGGACAATCAAAGATCACCCTTGCCTACGTTCAAAGCTCAGAGATGATGTAGTTCTAATGAAGACTATGTTTTTGTATTTTTGAATTTTTGACCTGTTTTTGATTTTGACATGTTTTGAATGTTTTTGGGATTTTTGATTCGTTTTGAATGTTTTTGGGATTTTGATATGTTTTGAATATTTTTGGGATTTTGATATGTTTTGAATGTTTTTGGATTTTTGATTTTCCAACCTTGAGAATGTACAAGAATCCAATCCAATGTAGGACATGCCCCCAGTGTGATACGATAAGACAAACTAATTTTTAGAATGGGTCAAGTAATGCTAGGGGATACCATGATACAAACACTGGATCAAGCTATGATGCCAACATGGAAGCGTGACAGATGTAGAGATGGAAGCATGATGGATGAATGATGTAGAGCAAGTCACGTAGCCCAAGATAGATGGATGAATGATATGATATGACCATTTGAAGGAACAAGATGCCCCACAATAGAGATAATGCAACCATGGATAAATGATAGATCAAAATGAAAGATTCACTACAAAACATGTCACACAAGCAACATATCTTTTGTCAAAAGATGGTAATGGTTGATTGATTAAGATGCTAGGAATGATTGATTCCATAAGGCATGGTGATGATAAGTACTTAGGATCACTAATTTCCTCTAAGTATGATAAGATTGATGATTTTTGATGATTGATTGACAAAAGATATGAGGATTGGATAATGTTTTATAGCTAGGCTCAAATATGATTTGCATGATAAGATTCAAGGTTGAAAAGGGAAATGATGAAATGGATTTTGATAAGCTAGGAGATATGGAATGGAAGAAATCAAGGAAAATGATAATGAATGGGATGATCAAGATCAAATAGATAAGATATAGACAAAAGGACCAATTACTTTTCCCCCATTCGTCATCAAGACCAAGGACGGGAAGAAATGATGTATTTAGAAAGAATGATGGGATATGGATAAGGAAAAGGATATGGTATGGAAGATATGGATAACACATATAGGATAAGATACATGATGTTCAAGAAGATCCTTATCTTTGTCAAGATCAAAGGTGGAAAAGTAAGGAATGAGCATAAAAGGGATAATTACCATGAATGATAAGATGGACGAAACATGTCCCTAAGTGTAGAGTGCAAGAGTAATATGGAAGATAGGATATGGATGATAGGGAGATGGAAGAAGGACTTAAGCATTAATTTTCACAACCAAATATCTCTCGAATACATGCTCTAATAAACCATGGCAATGGGGATTAGACTCATAAATGTTGGCAGATTTAGGGTATGATGGGATAATGGATAGGAGGTTGAAAGGTTTTTTGATGGATAGATGGAAAGGATGGAAAGATCAACATTGGCACAAACCTTGAAGGGTGGTGAAGTGATGGAGGAAAAATGGATTTGGAAGGTGATAGGATTTTATATGGAAGATTGGAGGAAGCTTTTGGATTAGCAAATTTGGGTGCCGATTTAGATTTCATTGCTTCTATGAGACTTTTTGGAATCCACATGATTTTTGACTTTGATATTTTCTTTGTGGGCCATTGTGGCCTTTGAGATTTTTCTCTTTGATTTATAGACCTTTGTGGTCTTGGAAATTTTTCTTTTTGCTTTGATGGGCCTTTGTGGCCTTTTTGATTTTTCCTTTGATTTTGGATCAAATTTTCTTTTATTTTTGCATGCCTCTTCGAGGAGACATGTTGATCCTTTGATACGTGCAAATTTTGATATGGAAGCTTTTGACATTTCACCCGAATTGCTTCCAAGAGCAATAGGAGAGATGGATGGAGATAAATGATATGGAGGTATCATGAATGAGTTGTTGGTGGTAGAATTTTGAAAGGGCATCAAGGATGTGTGCCTTTGTTGTTCTTGAGGAATAGGATATGGACCTAGGATAGAGGGAAGGTTTGATGAACTAGGATGAGGACCTAGGATAGATGGAAGGTTTGGTGGATTAGGATGAGGACCTAAGATAGATGGTAGGTTTGATGGACTAGGAAACTTAGGTCTATAACCAAGGCCATGGTAATATGGGTTTTCTTGAGCAAAAAGGGGTTCTAGGATACCTTGTTCATGAAGGCCTAATCCTTTGCCTTTTTAGTTCATACTTTGACACATTCGTTTACCAATGGGATATGTGTTGTTTGTGAAACAAGATACGAGTGCATTTTGGGGAGGATTTGATATGGATGAAAGGATAGGTGTTGGAAGTAAACCAGAGTGGATGAAGGTGGAGGATACCAATTTGTAGGTGTGGGGTTCATGGATAGCTTGCATAGGTGTGATAGAATATTTCCATGGGGATGATGGGGTATTTTGATCTTGACTTGGAAGAGGATCATGAGGTTTGGGAGATGGAGTAACTTGCTCTTCATTAGGTGCAAAATCATCATGTAGTGGTGTGAAAGGCATATCTTGATCTTGAGAAGGATGAAAATCCTCATGGAATGAAGGGATATCCTCAGATAGAAGCATATCTTGATCTTGATGAGAAAGCATATCTTGATCATCAAGTGATAGGACATCATTAGATAGAATGGAAGAATTATCATGCTCCTGAGATGCAATGAAATCATGAGATGATATGGATTCATTAGATGGGGTGGAAGAAGGACTTGGAAAGATAATTTTCTCTTGAGATGGAAGGGAGTCATCGTGGATGAAAAGTGAGAGGGGATCATCATAGAATTCTTGAGAGATTCTGTCTTGGTTAAAGATTGGAAGAAGTTGTGGAATTTTGGTATGATTGGATGAAGTGGAAATAATGCTTTGATCTTGAGGTACAGAGGGGTCTATGATAGCATGGTCTAGACTGAGAGATTGGCATGAATCATTGGATGTAGAAGATATGATAAAAGAAGGTGGTTGTATGGAATCGTTGACTTGGGTGAAAGAATCATGAGATTTATTTTGGCTTATGGGAGATGAAGATAGATGCATTACATGGTATGATTGTTCAATATCATTTGTGTTTGAGGACTGAGATTTGGGCTTCTCATTTAAGTTTTTAAAAAATTTAAAGACATTGAACTTGGATGATGTAGTTGTTGGTGGAGAAGGTGTCATGTCCATATTTCTATCAGATGGATAGGAATAGATGTGTGGCCGCAAATGTCTTTCTGTGGTTGTTTCCCCTTGCATATCCTAGATTTGTTGTTGAAGATTTTTCATTTGACGAGATAAAGAATTTAGTTGATCCTCATCTATTTCAACCATGATGGTTTGGATTTCACTGTTTTGAGTTTCAACATTGGGATCTTGTTAAAATGGGCATACAAGTGTTATGATTTAGACTAAGCTTTGATCTTTGTTTGGAGGAGTGGCAAGGATTACAACTAAGTCGAATAGAATGAAAAATTCTATTGATGTGACTAAGTTTGATTTGATTATATAACATTGTTTCGTGATTAAAGGATGACAAATACTGAAGATGAAACTAGGTTGTACAAGCAAATATGTGATAGATTGTGATGATTTAGGCACTTTGAGATGTTTATATCTAGGTTTAGTTTTAAAAGTTCCACTTGTATAGGTCCATTTCGACAATGTTTAGACTTCTAAGGTATCTAAGGAACGATCTTGGACTTGGAGTTTTGATTCAAGATGTGTAATTAAGGTACTCAAAATGTTGGAAAAGTCTTGGATTTTGACAATAGTACATCATGTATAACTCTAGATTGTTCTTACAAGCTTTCTTGTAAAAATTGAAGGCTAACCTTTCTCTAAATTCATAGAGCATAGACAAACATTTTTGATGTTGTTTTGGACTAAGAGGTTTGATCTTTGGTTTTCTAATCTTGATCTTTCATGAAATCATCATGTAAACCCCATATTCTGACTCTATGTTTCCTAAGGAAAGGTTGAACACTGCTAAAAGGACTGATTTTCTAAAGATGGATGAACCTAAGTTGCTGACTTGTCTGCCTTAATGGATCTAGTTTCTTAATCAAGGTTTTCACTTTCAAAAAGAGTAACTTTTTTATGGTTTGAGTTTCATTTTGAAGACACATCAAGCAAAATATAAACTCCTAAGGTTGTGTAAGACTATATTCTTTTAGATTCCACACAAGTTTTACCCCAACCACACTATCTTTAGTGGATGAATTCAAAAGCTTAGTTGCACAAGCTCCCCCTTATAGTGTACTCTCTTCTCAGGCTAACCAAGCTTCCAGTCCCCATGAAATTCCCATGGTGAACTGATCATCTCTACTAAAAACTGCGAGAATGTGGATGCCTTGGCAACGACGGTTGCTGCACCAAAGAATAGATAAAAGATTTTGGAAAATCTACAAGGGTTTTAATTTAGAGATTTCATTTGTAGGGAGTGACCCATGCGGCGAGAGTCCCTTTCGATCCATCTCGTCGGAGCCACTTGTGTGATACTTGAACTTTCCTCAAGTATCCACATTTATATCCTAGTTGGAAGTCGCTTGGATTTAGCATGTTATTGGTTGGGTCGTTCCCTTGGGTGATTACTCTATTTCATAATACAATCAAAACTTTCAAATACGTATCATTGTTCTCTAATTCTAGGGATTTATTAAACCGTTTGGCCCTCAGATTTCTATGAGCACAAAGGTTATTAAAATGACTACCTAGAAAAAGAGATTTAATGCTTAATATGCAAGCTAAGATGATTTCCTATGTACAAATGTGTTTGGAATGATTAGTGGTATGCTTCTAAATGAAACAAAACGATGGAAAGGATAATGGATACAATGATAAACGAAGGATGATGTTGATGATAAATGAACAAGTGGAGATGAGTGAGATGATATGAAACTAAAATGAACTATCCATGATTATGCATACGATCAAATGCAAACATAAAACAAACTAACCTAAAATGTAACTATGATGCAATGGGATGATAAAATGTAACTATGAAGCAATTAATTAATCTAAGATGAGAATGCAAAGTAACACATGATATGAAAACTAAGTATAAGATTCCATGAAAGCTCCAAGCTCCTAAGATAAACTTGCATAGTAACTTTGCTCAAATTGTGGATGATAAATGCTAAGGCAAGAGGGTGTATTTATAGGGTTTCTCAAGCATTTTGTGAGGTGGCACCTATCAACAGT
>VDFB02215747.1:0-16992 GCA_007258455.2 Sequoia sempervirens
TGATCTTGCAAAGCTAGTTGCAATCTCACCACAAACATGTCAGGTTGTAGAAAAAACATGTTAGGAAATAAAGATAATCACAAAAGACACAGACATAATAAGACATAAGTTGGCATGATAAGACACAACCTAATTAGATAGATAAGCCTATGGCTATTGCAAACTTTATTATAGGATAGTCATAGGTAGAAGACGGGTCTATTTAGGTTGTCCCCAAGCTAGATGCATGGATATATGATGTTTGACACCAAGACAGGCAGTCGATGTCGGATCAAAGATTGTAATTTTTCAGGACACCAGTAATTCTATTTCGGAAAGAATCGCTGGTGAGGACAGCTGAGATGCAAGAGGGTCCCCGTTCGAAGATTGCTCCAGATGAAGACACAACATTTTTACTTGGTGATTTTGTCCTTAGAATCATTTTGAGAAGATCTTTCATCAAAGAGATCAGTGGAAAGAATACTCCTTTTCAAGGAAGTTTTTGAACTCTTTCATTTTAGAAAAGTACTCCTTTTAATTTCTCTTTCTTGATCGTTTTCCAAAGGAATTTCGTCAGGGTCCTTTTTGAGGTGCATCGTTTTATAGATGAGGAAGTTTTCAATGGCAGGGACTCTTTTTCCAGTGAGTTGAACTCTAATCTGGGATGGTGTGGTGCTACCTGGGAGGTCACATGGATCCTAAGGATGAGACATGGATGTTGTGGCACAACGCAACGGATATGTGTGTGTTTATCACATGCAGGGACAACACATAGAAACCACAGCGTCGTAGAGCGAGAACAAAGTGGAGAATCAAGGGATGGAGGATCAGGGGGTCAGGGAGTCTGGCGGAACTCTAGTTAGATATAGATGGATATAAATATAATAGCAGACTGTCCGTGGAAAATCCCAAGTTCTTAGATGTGAAGAGCATGAAGACAAAGTGAAAATACAATTGGATCAGCATGCTTGGAGAGAGGAAGGACTAAGTTCCCCCAGCATGTAGATCCTCAATGTCGGGAGGCTCATGGAGAATGATGATACAAATGGAAGGATTACAATATATAATTTTTTTTCCACCGTCAAGTATCTACAACGTTAGAAAGGTCCTCAGTACAGGATCACAAACTTAAAAATACAAGCACAGGGGAACACAAACACAAAAAAATCTAACCCGCAGATAGCGAAGAGATACCACCTTAGTCCTCATCAACTAGCACGTCATCTTGCTCCCAATCTAGACGATTGTAGGGGAAAGGTGGATGGGCCTATAAGGGTGGGATAGAAAGGGTGATACCCTCCAACTCACCTACAACAAGGGCCAAGAAAGAAGGCCCCTCAAGTTCTTCTTCACCTAGCTTGTGAATTAAAAGTCATCAATCTTGCAAAGATTGAGGACAAAGCCAGGATATCTTCCACTAAATTAAATATGCACTTTTTAGGGGAAGGGAAAGGCATCCAAGAGCCATTTCCAACCTCGGGAAGAGGGGGAGTGACTAGCTCCAAGGAAGATGGAGTCACCTTTGTCATGAAGATAGTGCAAGCCAAGATAGAACCAACTCTTGAAGAAGGTGAACCCTTCTTCTAACCTCCACTCATAGTGAGTTAATCCTCCAACTTTTGCTTCAACAAAGTATGTTGAATCCCCATACAAGAAGTAGAGGTAGAGGAATAAGAAAAAAAGATGTAGCAAAAACCACCATTATATTGGGCATGTCGATAGGCTGAGAGAAAGGAGGGATGTTTGGGAGGGACATCAAAATAGGAGGCTCCATGGAGGGAGTGATGAAAACTTGCACCCTTTTGGGGTGAGCATCATCATGACCCATCAGGGGGGCTAAAATCAAGATGGAGGCGATGGGAACCAAGGTAGAAATGAAAAAAGAAATTGAAGCAACAGAAGAAGATGCAAAGATAGATGCACCTAGACCCCCCTCCACCTTCTGCAAGGTGACATACTCGATAGCCATAGACTTTTTCTTGTGCTTGTGGTCATGTGCAAGCCAGTTATGTCAGTTGTGGGCACTAGAAGATGCATCCTAAGAAGATTAGAGGTTGTTACTCAATTGTGGGAGTATCATTCATAACCATTTTCAATGGAAGGGTGGTCTCCTAGGAAGAAGAAAGATGAGGAAGCATAGGATCAAAAATAACCACAAGAGGAGAGACAAGTATAGACACCTTGATGGTGGGCCTCTTCGCATTTTCTTCCCTAGGGGTAGGTGGAAGAGTGGTGAGAGGTCATGGAGGCTAAGACACAAGAGTAGCCCCATGAGAGCTCTTCCCCTTACCATAGATAATGGTTCAAGGAACCATGGGACAAATAGGAAACTCAAAAACTTGATGCTTCATGTTCAACCATGTGGGCACCACCGCACTTCCCATGTGAGGCATGGGAGCAGGAGCCAAAGGTGGCACAGTAGGACGAGAAGCAGAACTAGGTGGAGTAGAAGGCTCTTGAGTGCAAGAAAGCTTCCCCTTTCCCTTTGGCGGGATAGAGGAGGTAGCTTACTATTGCACTATCATAGAGGCTTTTATAGAGATGGCATAAGGAGAAGTTGGATAACTGACTTTCGGCGTTGTTCCCCTAGTCGTATATCGAACATAAGCTTGGTATAATAGTCCTCCCGTAGGAGGGAGGGATCTAATTAGAGTAGGCCAAAAGTGATACAAGAAAAACCCCCATGCAACACTAGCGTTTTATATCCAGTGTCATGCACTATGTGCACAATGCCTTCATGAGGGAATTTTAAGCATTTGTGGATAATAGAGGCTAGCCACAGAATGCCCAGCCTTACTCTAAACAAGTCAAACTCTAGGATCATGACAAATGACACATCAATAGATTTGGGTCCAATAGAGACCAACAAATAAATAGAGCCCATAGGGGAAATAGAGAGTCCATCATGGTTATGGAGGGTGGTGTACGACTCTTCATATCTCTCCTTGTGTAAATTGTTTATAAACAAATTTTTCTTCGTTATCACATTTACTCTACTCGTCAAATCAAGTAAGACATCAGTTATGGTATTTCCATTGATTTGGGTAGGAATGTATAATGGGGAAGTCTCTTTTTTAAGAGGTACATCATGCGAGGTAAAGGCTATATCGAGTGTTGCATTCACATTCTCAAAAGGAGGGATGCATTTGAATGAGACCATGTTCACATATTTTGATGGAACTATCTCACAAGATGTAGAAGATTGTGTAACTATATTTCCAGATAGTGACCTACCTAGATTTTGCTTCTGAGTATCCAAGAGTCTTTCTAACTATGTATCTAAGGGTCATAGATTGGGTCACAAAGTTGCATGCCTTGCGACACACAAATCTACAATGTACCCAGGACATGAGAGAAAGATTCTCGATACCAAGAAATGAAAAGGACGTTCATATCAATTTCACCAAAAAATTAGATTAGGGGGATTCATCACCTCCGAGGCTCCAAGTCATGGGAGAGCCCTACGGAACAAACTACCCTAAGCTTCCTCAGATTATTTGACAAGTTAAGAAGGGTGAGAGAGAGGCTGAAAAGGAAGGGAAAATAAAGCACTATTTCCCTTCTGCTAATGACATGTGTTTTTTGAATTTGAGTAAGGCACAAGTTGCAAGGGTCTCAAACTATGAACCAGATAGCTCTTTGTCTAAGGAAAAAAACACAAGAACTAGACTCCAGTGCACCGCGCTGACATCTTAGGGACATGTAGGCATCTTGTACGAATAGAGGGTTTGATAACAATAAAAAACTCACAAGGCCAACTTATGACCCAAATATTGAAGTATGCAGTTTAGCGAGAAAATGTAGAGATAGAAAGTACAACAAGAAGAATAGTGGAAAGGATTATTCTAATGACAAAAATGATAAGGAAAGAGTAGGAAAGATACCATTCCATGCACAGTCTAGTTCTCTAACTGGCTTCGAATGGATGAACCTGCACCTACACACGAAAATATAAAAAATGTTGGGTTGTGTTTTGAGGTCTTCCTCAGTTAGACCCCCATTTTGGCATTCCCACCTCTATGGACAACCAAGATGCAATGATATAGAGAAATCGATAAAGGAAGGAAAGGAAAAGACACTATCAAATAGATAGAAAAGACAACCTAAATGCTACTCTATAAGAATAGTGATGCAAATAAATGAAGAGGAGCAATATCACCTTCCCTTCTACTAGAACTCAAGGCTGAGAGAGGAATATGATGAGAGATAACACCTCACAAAAATAATGGAGCTTTGTAAAACCTTCAAAGATAATGGTTTTGTAGCAAGAATACGTTGTAGGAGCCGAGAAGAAATCTTATAGTAGCAAGAAGAAGTGATGAAGAACAAAGAATGGTCAAGAAAAATGATTGAGAGTGTGAGAAGTGAATTAGCAAGAGAGAGTAAAAGAATCAAGTGCTTTTAATTAGTTAAGACTCGATAGAGAACATTACATTTGTGACCAAATAGGAAATGTAACACTTCTATAGATTCCAGAGGCAAGAATCTTGCCAGGATGGTAACACAATGTGTGGACATCCGCATGGCACACACCCACATGCCTAGTTCAAAAATTCCTCCACCGACACAAAAACACAAGGCTATGTGGAAGGAACGAGATAAAGGTGGCAGGTTTTGCATCATCGTACTTGTAAATCTAAAGTAAGGGTAAATAAATGGGAAATTTTCCTAGGGTACAAATTTATGCCATTACAATGTCAAGTATTCTTTTCATCCAACTAAAAAGCAATAACATGATGTCTACATTTATGCTATTTAGCATTTCCATTACTTCTTGTATGGTTTTCAATTTATGAAGGGGTAAGAGAGGGTTTATGTACCATTGGTCTCTTTTCTTCCCTTAGAGGAGGAACTAAAGGGACCACCATGGGTTGGGAAACCACTGTATCCTTAGGTTTATAAATGTGTTCCTCTTTTGGAGGCACAAAGGTAATCATGTGGTTGTCTCTTGGTCTCTTATATGATATCAATGGAGGAACTATAACATAAATTTTTGGTATACTTGGGAGGATATCTGCCTCAAACATGCATTCATCCATGACCTGTGGGGTGGGGGAAAAACCATAGACTGATCATCCTCGAGTGGGATATTGCTAAGGGATAATTATATTATGTTATTTGCCTTAAATTTTTTATATGACCTAAAACATAGATCCTCACAAGGCTTAATGGGTTCCATAGGTTGAGGCCAAAAATAGTCTAGTGAAAATTTTCTATGGGAATCCAAAGGTTTAAACCCACTATGATGAATTGTATATACTTGGTTCTCAAATGGGAACTTCATGCACTTGTGGATTACTGATAGGATAGAATTCATGGAGCATATCCATGGATATCATAGCTTCACATAGAATTGGTCTAACATTGAGATGATGGTGAATGATACATCTAGTTATTTTGGTCCAACTTTAAGTGGAAGAGTTATCAAACCTATCATAGGGTGAGACAAACCATCATGAGTTTTCAATCATGCTTTCAGTTGTTCATAAGAATATTTATAAAGTTTATGCACAAATAATAATTCTTTAGTGATCACATTCTCTAGACACGTGGGATCAATGAGTATCGCTGGTGTAGGTTTGTCATTAATACATCTGGCAATATAGAGAGGACCATTTGATGCATGTATAGATGCATCAATATGTGTGAAATAAATATCAAGTAACAAATTGGTTTGGCCCTTATGAGGTTGGGAATCTATTGCATTAATCATATTATTTAGACCGTCATCATCATCATCATTCATATCATACTAGCTTGCACAAAGTTGGATGTATGGTTTGGCATTGCATTTGTGATTTTTTTTAATTTTGATTGGGTGGAGCTACAAAATTGTTTCCTTTCTAATTAACATTAGTCAATTGGATGTGATTAGAATCAATGATGTCTTGAACTTGATGTTTAAAATGCATACATCACTCTGTATGTGTCCAAGTGTATGATGATATTGACAAAATGCTTTTGGATTGAAGTTTGAAAGTAAAGGTTTAATCATGTATGTGGATCTAATTGGAGGTAATTGGATTAGTTTCTTACTTAGCAACTGTAACATGATCACATGAAGGGAGTCAGAAAATTATGTAAATTGTCTATCTCTTAGCCTAATAAGGAGTTGTACTTATGGCTGTGACATGCATTTCAATGTTATTAGTGGCTTGACGTGTGTTTATCTTGATAAAATTCATGTTTTGCTTCTTGAATGGTTGATAATTGTTTTGAGGCATAGATTAATATTAGTCTATAGGAGTTGATGAAGGTGTACCCTCATTTTGACTAACTGATATCTGATAATCACAAAGAATAATACACAAGTGTGTAAAGGATGGATGCTTCATCAACAATATCTTATCTCGAATGCTAGGTTGCAAATTTCATATAAACACCCTTTGAACATCAGCATCAAGAAGACTATAGGAGATTTATGAGTAAAAGATAGATATCATCCTATGAAGGCTATTACCTTTTCCTTAGGTCCTTGTTTACAATGCACTAAATTAGTTAATGTTACTTGAAGACCAATGTTTGCTTGAAAATTTTAGAGAAATGCATCAACAAGTTTAGTGAATGAATTTATAGATTTATTTTGGAAATGATAAAAAACATTCCAAGGCCATATCTTTTAATGATCTAGGAAAAAGCTTAGCTAGGATCTTATCTTCAAAAATGAAGTCACTATTGTAGATCAGGGTTAGAATTTGGGGAATAAGCATGAATCAATGATAGTAGCCACAAAACTATCTAATTCAAGCTATGAAGAGCCTAATCCAACAATGAAGCACAAATGACAATAGAAATCACAATAATAAAACCATAATACTCAATCTCTATTCCAAAATTGAATCATCTCCATTGCTCTTCTCCATTTTGCTTTGTTTGTTCTCAAATTTGTAGTATGCAATATAGAAAAAGTCCAGAGACTATGGTTGCATGGTTGAAATGAAGGTGATGACTTGCACTTTTATATGAGTGATGAGGTATGGTGATCAATAGATGAGATTAATTGAGACAAGGATAGGGAAGGATGGACCAAAACTCGAAAAATTAGTTGAGATTTAGGGCTTTGCTAAGGAGAAATTCAAATTAAATAATAATAGCAATTATTTAATTTAAAGAAGGGAAAATGAATAATTAAATAATTAAAAATAATTATTTAATTATAGAGGAAGGATGGAGTGTGAAAATATTAAATAATTAAAATAATTATTTAATAGAAGATGGAGGGAAATGATAAATAATTAAATAATTTTAAAATAATTATTTAATTGGAGAGAAAATGATAAAATAATTAAATAAATAAATTTATTTAATTGTAGAGAAAAAAGGCTAATGAATAATTAAATGAATTAAAATAACTATTTAATTATAGAGGAAAATGAAAATAAATAAATAAATAAAAATTAATTATGGATAGAAAAAGATAAATTAGTGGCGTAATTTAAATAAAATTGATATTTATTTAAATTAATTAAAAGAATAAGGTGTTAAGACTATCTGGCATCACTGGTGGAATCTTTGGAGCTTACCGTGTTGCCATGTCTCTTCTTTGGAGGATTTTTGGAAGAGACAGGGTTCTTCTCCTGCTACAACCTCTTTTCTTAAAATTGCTTGGAGCATTGGTCCTAGTTTGATTGTTTGGAAAATTTGGTTGGAACGTAACAGAAGAATATTCTTGGATAAAAAATTGCTCGTGGGGCAACTTTGGAGGCGAATTCTTGGGGCTTTGCAGGAGACTTTGACTGCAAAGTGTGACTTGTCTGTGCCGATTGATCCTGGGGACTTGGGTGTTGTAAATGCCTTGGGTCTTGCCACAGGGGAGAAGTGTATTTTGAGCAAAGTGCATCGTAGGCGAGGGCGTGAGAGGGTTGCTTGTGAGGGCTTTTGGTGCCCGCCTGCTCTAGGGGAGTTGAAAATTAATACGGATGGGTCATCTAGGGGTAACCCTGGGCATGCTGGGGTTGGTGGTATTGGTAGAGACAGCCTTGGAGTGGTGGTTTTCTTCTTTTCTATGTATCGTGGTTTTCAAACTAATAATCTTATGGAGGCAAGTGCTATTCTCTTGGCGATTGAGCATGCGGTTGCCCTTGGATGGCAGCGGATTGTTTGTGAAGCTGATTCTCAGGTGGTTATTGATATGTTGAATAATCAAAATTTGGAGGATGCGAATTGGCAGCTAGCTGTGGTTGTCAAACAGATTATTTCTCTGTGCTCTACCTTGGAGTCCATTGTTTTCTGCCATATTCCGCGGGAGTGGAATAGGGTGGCTGATGGGTGGCTAGATGGGCGTCAGAAAAGACTGATTCTTGGTCTGTGGATGATTGGGGCAATCTCCCTACTGATATGGCCCCTGTTCTTGAGGAGTGGGTTGCTGAGGATATGAGGTGCTTCTTGGGTGTGAATTAATTCTTGTTGTTTTTGGCCCCTTGTGGCTTCTTTCTTTGGACTTTGTATTGCTGTTATGATTCAATAAAGTTTTTACCCTCCTTTATTTAAATTAATTAAAAGAGGAAAAAGGTAAAGTGAATTAATTAACTTAATTATTTAATTATGCAAGGAAGAAGGTGAATTAGTGATAAAATGGTGCTTGTAGGCTTGAGACATTTGTCAATGTCTACAACTACATAATGTAGTAAAAGTCGATACATGACTGTTAGGATCTCCTTTACCATTGTATTTCTCGAATTGTGGTATTTTTGAATTTTAAGAAATGGGTTTTTTTAGTATGTCAATTGACAATGGGCTCCTTTTGAGATATTATGGTGGTTTTTCATTTTGAGTTTGATTCAATGTGGATATTTATTGTTGAAGTTGTATAGCTTTCCCCTAATATCTAATTAACTGGTGTAACTAATCATACACACAACTTAGTGGACCTAAAGATCCTTCATATCTAAGTAGTTAATCATTAAAAGGGGGCTTCATTTTGATTGTCAACCAGGGAATCATAGACTTGAGATATGTTGGTATTTTATATGCATTTAGGAATCCTATCTTAATCAATTGAGTATAGTAATTACTAAAGGAATAATTCAAAATAACTTAAATACTTAAAGAAAATAAAATAAGTAAACCAATTACTACTAGTTGCTATGGGTACCTCTTACTTCCATGGATTGTAACTAATTAATCCTATACTATAGCGTGCATTTATCCTAAATTAATCATTGAACTGAATACAAAAAAAAGAATTAAATTGGAAAGTCTTGAAATAACAATGAATTGCAATGTAAACTAAGAATCATAATTCAAGACTTCAATGCATAATCTAAGTACTAAATTATGTAGAATTGGTAGTACCTCAAGTGGCCCTTGCTTGAGTGTTTCCTTCCACAGTATCTTCAATTAACTCAATAAATCAGATATCCATAGAAATCTTCTTTATTGTAATATATCAGACATCAAAACATAATGTAGCAATTGTTATTCAATCAATTTTTTCAAATATCTACCATATATTCTCTAACTACTTTGGTCTCTCAATAGGGAACCTTCCTAAATAGGGTCTATTAGAGTTTGTTTATTGTCAAATAATAAACAAAATTATCCACAAACATCAACTCTTCTAGGAAGATAGGAAGCAAACTTGAGTTCATTAAAGTTGTATAAAAACAACTAGCTACTGGAAGCAAGAGTGCATAAACCAAACAAGGATTCTACATCTTTTAAGAAAGCTACTATAACATAGGAACATGTTGTACATGGCATCCTTATCATAAATATCGTTCCTTTTTAAAACACACTTCTTTTTCTTCCAATTTTATTCAGTGGATGGAATGCCACATGGATAATTGTGTCCATGACTCCCGATCGTCGTCTTCGTCTCATTTTGGAAAGCATGTTGATGTTTTTCTTGATTGAATCCTTCACTATATTGAACCATCACCCCTTTGCTATGTGTTAGAAATCCTTATGTTGCGGGTTGACAGGTCTTTGAGTTGTAAGGATTAGTTTTATTTTTAAAAGGATATTTATAGTTAATCACCATAATTAATCAAGAAATTCTACAAAACTTATAGACATCCAAAATTCATGCATACATTCATTAATATCACATACATAACTTCTTTAAATACTTAAAGGTGTAAAAAAGGTCTTGGTAATGTCTTAAAAAGCTTAGCAAAAATAAGATAGAAAACATGAAATTGCAGAAGGAAACTAGTCAAATATATGATGAGCATCAACAATTATGTCATATTTTACCAGATTTGGTTTATGATTGAATCATTGTTTGACATGTTTTAAGAGTTTGGCAAGTATGGTGGTATTGTGCAAGTTTTTGGTTTACTATGTTGTATTTTTATGAGGGTGATGAATGTTGAGGTGTTATGTGTGATGTGACAAAACCATAAGGATTCCCACTAGGAATCCCTAAGCTTGGAGTTAGGTCATTGGTGTGTTGTATCATTAAATCTATGGTTGGTGGTGTAAATGTAAGAATAGAAGGTATGGTTGTGGGAAAGGAAACTTGTTTTTCTCCTTGGTTTTGGGCATTTGTTAATGCTTGCGTGCAACTAGCTGTTGTAGAGATGTTAGCATATACTATATGAGTGAGACTATAAAAAACCTTTATCCTTGAGCATCATTGATCATCTTCCTAAGGTCATCCATAATAGGATTTTTTTGTCTTGCTAAAAGATTCAGCGCTTAAGTAATCTTGAAATCCCTCTAAATATTTATCTAATGTTTCATCAGAAACATGGGCAATATTAGTCTCAATATTTGTAAAGGTGTTTGATTGTAAAGTTATCATGGGCATCGTAGGATTAGGAATGGATTCCAAAATGGGTTGGGTATTGACAATACCTTGCATGAAAGAGTTGGAGGACTCAGGCTCCATAGCGGATGTAATGATAGTGTAGGATGCCATGAGTCTGCAACTCCATCTCACAAGGATATTAGAAATAGCACACTAGGCCGTAAAGCTCATATGAGTTTCAAAGCACTTATATGTACCCACTATGAACACTAAGGTGTAAAATAGTCACAGTAAAACACACAGAATCCAAAATCATAGAGCAAAAATACACAAAAAACATAGACATATGTCTAGTGAAATTTTGAGCAAAACTAGCTAGATAAGGGCACCCAAGGTGCCCTAGATTGGAAAATCTTTCTGCTAAATTCAAATTTTGAATGCCTATAATAATGTCTAATAATTTTTTTGTGTGACAGTGTAGGTCTGACAGTGAATAACTTTCCATAATTTTTCCAATTTATGATTATGCAATGCAAAATACAAGTATGCAATAATTTTTAAAATATTCAAGAAATAAAATGAAATTACAAATATAATTTTCAGATCTAAAATGCATCCATTGACTGATCCTAATGTACAAATCTAAAAATGAAGATCTTTATATCCTTTTTGCAACAAAACAATGCAATTTTCACTTTTTTTGACTAAATGTAAAATGCCTAAATGAATGCAATGAACACTTTTAGATTTGATTTCAGATCTAAAATGACATAATCCAAGTTTTTAAATTCAATTAAGCTATAGATATGACCTATGATGACTGAAATTAATCCTACTCCAACTTAGGATGGAATATGTTATGCAATTTTTTGATTTTTAATGCTTTTTTGATGTAATAAAGGATGCCTAAATGAACAATGCAAAAAAATGCAATGTTAATATTAGATCTAAGATGATAAGCTTTAGATTTGAGAAGGTATATAATGTAAATCAATGAGGTTTACCAAAAATGTGATGTTGGAAAAGTGAAACCCTAGGGCTTACTTAGGATTAGTCACCTTTCTAGGCATGACATTAGGGGAGTTAATGATGAGCAAGGACATAAGATTAACTTACAACTTGAAAGGTGAGTCAACTAATGGGTAAAGCAAGAAGTTGGGTACGAAAGGGAAGTTCGGCCAAAAATCTCGCGGAAGCGGCGTGCGTTATTAAGCGGCGTTCGCGTTTAGGATCGGTACCGATCTAAAAATAATGTCACTATCAAGCGGCGTGCAGCGTTATATAATCGTGCATTTTATAACATAAAATTAATTATTTAAAATAAATACTTTTAGAAGCATACGTGTTTTAGAGCGTCTGGCGTTCTAAAAATGTTATTACAAAATAATCAAAATGAGAGCATATCGTTTTATGCTTGGCGATTACGTTTTGTAAAAATGTGTATGTAATTTTTAAATTCAAAATTCCCAACCCACATGCTGCCTCGGTTTTAGGCTCGGAAAAGGCTTGGCAATCCGAGCCTTAGCCTTTGACCTGCAACTAAAAAACTAAGGCAAATTGAAGAAGAATGTCCAACTTTGACAACATAGATGATGGACTTTTTTTCTAAATGAGTCTATAAAATTAAAACCCATTAGAGAACACAATGTCTACTTTCTAAATATATAATTTTTGTTAAAATTGGATTACGTTTGCTATTTTTTAATTAATTTCTAAGCAAAATAGTCCTTAAACTTAAAATATCAGGTTTTTTTAGTTTTTTAATAACTTTTTATTGGTTGATTTTCTTGTAAAAAAAATTATATGGGACCAAACTTCAGACAATTCTCTACACAATGAAAAAAAAAGAGTCAAAAAATGTTTTTTTAGGTCCAATTATGTTGTCCGTACACGTTGATTTGAAAAAACATCAATTAAGGCCAATAAAAATTTAATAAAAAAAAAATATTCAACCAAAAATTACAAAAAAAATCCAGACCAAACTTCATGTTGTTAGCTCTCTTTTCTAAAAGGAATTAGCAAAATAATTTTATTTGGGTCAAAAAGTGTTGTCCGTACACCTGCTTGGTATGGTAAAAAAACAGGGACTTTTAAAAAGTGGTTTTTATAGATCCTTATCAAAATGTAATTTCTATAAACTGGGTATTTTAATAATTTATATATTTGGAAACTAGATTCAAAATGCTAAATTTCATATTACTGAATTTTTTTAAGATTCATTGTGGAAGTGCCTCAATTTTTCAGTCCAAGTGTGACAAATTCTGAAAAACAGCAAAAACATTTCCACTTTTTGAGCTTTTTGTGTACCCAACTTCTTGCATCAACCCTAATCCTTACTCAAATGGTTCCCTTTTTGTGGTTGTTTTGTTTTGTGAGTGTGTTTTGGAAATGGAATTTTTGGTGGAATCAATGATGTGACTAGCTATTAATGAAAATGAACTATTTTGATATGGCTGACAATATGGAAATTGATAATCAAATTCAATGACCAAAGATGGGAAAAGAAAACATGTGTGCACCTATGATTTGAATTTGAGCTTGATTTGACTGAACAAGGGCACCCAGGGCACCCTAGATTGGAGATTTGAAACTGAAATCTATTTTCGCAGTCCTTAAGTCCCTAGTCTATGGCTTCTTCCTTTCAGATCTTATTGTCAGATCTTTGTCTATTATTGAGATAGTGAGTTTTGTATCTTGTCAAAATGTAGAACTTGAATGCATCAATGAAAAACCAAGCTGTATTCCTCCAATATTCTTTAGATGTATAACCTACATTCAAAGAAAAGGAAGAGGTTGTGTGCTATGCCGGGGGCTTGTCTTGATCAAACCACTGTGTTGGTATTTCTACCTCCACAATGGAAAAATTGATAATAAAGAGAGCTTATTCTTTTGATGAATAGAGGCCAAATGATAATGGAGTAATGAATCAATAACTTGTTGTCACTCACCACTCAAATCTGATATCCTTGAAGGATTAAAGTCATACACATCACCTTAAGGCTTGATTGCAATTTGGCTTGAAGGCCTACAAGCATTAGTACTCACAAAAAAACACATGCATAAACATGAGCAAACTCACATAAAACTTGACATAATGTTTAATGATGAAATGTTGCAGTGATTCTGCAATTTTTTCTCTTGGCTTGACAATAATTGTGCTTCAATATTGCTTGATAATTCTCCTTCTTGCTAGTTAGTTTTCAAATAATTAAATGACTAGGTATTTATATATGCAATTAATCTAATTTCCTGAAAACTAATTCCCAGTAGCCAACATTTAGGATTTGAAATTCAAATAATAAATTGCCAACCCCAATATATTTAAATTTGGGGTCATTTTAAGGAGACAACACCCTTTTCCGGACCCAATTTTTTGATATCTGAATTATCGAGGGCAAAATATTAAATGCATACTTTGGTTTTTCATATTTGATTTTTTAATAAATGAGTAAAATGGGTCATGGAATGCATAATTTGGGAAATTAGGTGCATGATTAGGTCCAAGCACATAGGAGGGAGAAAAATCTAGTGTGAAATTGTCAAGATGGATAATTTACAATGCAACAAGATTGTTGTTTATGTTTTAAATCTAGTGAAGATTGTTGTTTATGCTGCAAACCTGCTATTTATATTAAAATTTTAGGAAGGGACGTTACTTTCTTCCAACAAGTAAATTCAAAAACACCATGGTCAAAAAAAATAAATCTTTTTCCAAGATTCAAATTTATAAATGTCATGATCAATGTATTTTTTGTAAGTAGAGAAGCTAGCAAAAATGTCATAATTGGTTTTCTACTAAATTTAGACACCTACATCCTTGTTTCAAGGAATCCTAATATGGTCTAGATCACTTCATACATTACTCTAACATGAGCATAGAATATTTTATATGGTACCACTTTAAACACTAATAAACTTATGATTCACTAGTATAAGATAACCTTCATGACTATAACTGAAAACTACTTACTCCTTAGTCCAACAACTTTGATATAATTTTTGGATCACTTAGCTCTAACTTAAATCCTATATATTCTAGGATACATATGGATCTTGATAATGTGATGGTGTTATTACATATAGTGTAGTTTTTTTTTTTATATCTAATGATAGTTCTCCTCTTACACCTAAGGTTTATTCCCCCAAATAGCTCATGATATTCCATTTTTTTATGCATTTGAATCATGGTATATTGAGTATTTATTTAGTGAGGAACATAGTTAAATTTTCTTAAATGATGAATTTTTTTATCTTCTTCTTCACATGATGTGGTTGGTAAAAATATGTTTCATTATTATTTGGTTTACGATATTTATAATGAAGATACTTTTAGAGTATTAACAATAGAAAAAACTAGTGGTCTAAAGATGTAGCAGGTTACTTGTTAGAACATTTTTTCTTCATATTATGAGCATATACATGATGGTGGTACATTAATAATTCCATTTGGAGATACATTGAATGGAAAGAAAAAATAGCTTGATTTATGTCATTGTTATTATACATCATTATATGCTTTGCCATGTGATTTCATAATGATTATCATCTCTTAGCTTCTATTATTCCTTTCTTAGGAGATCCCATGGATTTATCATCTATGCATCATGATGATACACCACTATTGAAAGCCCATAACGATTATCCTTTAGATCATTTTATGCTTTTCTATGATGTATCTTTGAACAATTGTGAATTACTTCCTTGTCATAATGCTTCTCTCATGTATCATATTGAACAAACACATAGATTAGACATATATAAAGAACAAAAACATGAGGATAGCTTATATTTTTTACTAGGATTGTGTAAGGATAATGTACAAGCACTCAATAATTAATATAAATTACACACACAAATATTAGGCATGTTGAGATTGATCTTGAATCACATCAACTGAGCATAATTATGAGAAATTTATATGTAAAATTATTTTAAAAAATCTCAAAAGAAGGATTACATTAATTAGATATTATATAATCCTTTGACACATAATATTTTGACTTATTCACCAAATAGATTTATGACACCTTGTTTTACAATATATATAATGGTAGAGGTAATCCATTACTTTTTATAAGGTCTATCTAAACTACATGTTTAGTTTATTGTCACGAGGACACATTAATCATTACATATTTTCTATAGAGCTTAAAATGATCAAATCCAATTTCAATCATGAAAAATGTATGTGAATAGATATAAAATGTAACTTTCAAGATGGGATGTTCAATAACTACATTTTATATGTTTAATATTCATTTGGGTTTAATTGAGAGGGATTATATTGAACATGGGCCAATCTAAATGGTTTTGGTTGACCTTTATTTTATGGAATTCAAGTTAATCGAACCCCATTATGTGGTGCTTATGTTGCAATAGTTTTCTTTTTTTGGGACTCAAACCTATAATTCCAACTTTTGCTTAAGTCATAAATTATTTGTGTGCTTAGGCCTTTTTCTTCCATAATTTATCTAAGAAATCTTTGTATGGGTCATAATTTTTCTATTTTCCTAATCTTTGTCCTTTTCCATCTTGTGTGTTCCTATCATGTATTGAAAGTCCTAAAAATCCCAAAAAAAAATAAGTGGGGTATTTTTTGGTCATTGAACTCTAAGTGTGGGCAAGCTATTGGAGTTTCAAACCTTTATATTTTTCCATATTTTCATCCCTTTCATCTATTCTCCACCTTTTTCCTTTGTCTTTGTTAGGTTTTCTTACTTTTCCTTACTATCATGCTTTTCATCTAAATCTTGAGGCATGGACCATTTACCTTAAATTCCTTTATACACTAGATTTTTGTATATCTTCTTTTTAGAGTACTATTTCCTTGGCACCCCCAAACTTTGAAACCCCAAAACCTTGACCCCTTACATTGAATTCCTTTATTTTCCATAGATTCAAAATTTCACTTATTGAAGTATCATTCCCTTTACACCCTCAAACTCTAATTCCCTACTCTTCTCACTAAGTATCTTTTTAATATTGCGAGTTCAAACTTGTTCTTATATGGGTGCTCACAAGAATAATTTTGGACTCTCAATTACCATCCCTAATCCTTACACTAAGTTATCTATTAGAATCAAATTTTTGTCCATCACTTATCCCAAGTACCTATTCCTCAATATCTCTAATCTCCAATCCCAATCCCTTAAACTGTAAAACTCTTACCCTTGATGGCCAAATTTGATAGTATAAAATACAACTAAGTCCTTTTATTGTCCCCTTCATTTACTTCACAAGTTAAAATGGCCAAGGAAAAAAGAAGTTTTGAAGTTCAATTTATCAGATTTTTCAAACTTTACCTTCTCAACATGCTTTCC
>VDFB02215748.1:0-10764 GCA_007258455.2 Sequoia sempervirens
CAACAACTTAGACAAAATACAAGTATCCTATCTCTCTTGAAAGGTAAATCTCTATTAGCAAGCCTCAAGAGATAACCCCAATGTATCTAATGTCAAGTCTTGACGATTCAAAAAAAACTATGTGATAAATTTGAAAATGTTGGTAATCACAAGGGACCTTACAAAACAAATACTGGAACTTTAGACTTATCAGATCTTGCAATGTGGTGATACTTGTAATTCTAAAACCTAATTCATATTTTAAAAGAAATAACAAAAGATAAGGGTTTAGAGAGATTTTAAAACTAAATTAGTTCCTAAGATCAACAATGCAATGATTAAACATTCAAAGTGGACCAATCCTTCAAAACCAATTCCTGCTTAACTCGGAACAAACCTGCAATCTAATAGAAATAGTACAATCTTCTAAGGAATTCAAGATGTTCAAATCATGAATCATCCACCCAATTCAACCTTATTTTGCAATTGAAATGAATAAATACCCACAATTGAACTTATCACATAAATTTAAGGCCCAGGCTAACTTTACACAATAACTTACAATCATTAAGTTGCTAAAAGTATGTACCAAGGATTGCTCAAACACTTCAAATATCAAATCATCAACACCATTGCATCATACCTAAGTCTAAAATCTAACATATAACTAATAATCTCAAAGCAATCTCAAAGATAGGGAATAACAAGAACCATGCAAAATGAAACAACACAAGAAAGAGCACCAAAGAACAATGTCTTTACTTATGTTGAATCACCCAATATTGCAACAATTCAAGTATTCAATGTAGTAGCACTTGCTCTCAAAAAATGCTAACTCCTAACTCAATTCTATCTCTTGCAACTATGACTTAACTCTTTCTAACCCTTACAAAGGAGGCTTGAACCTCAATTTATAAAGAACCTTTACTAGGTTGGCCCAATTTAGGGTTTACATTAATAGGTTGGCCATGAATGTCAACCTAGAAAGTTTTAAATTAAAGTAAAAAATTCATTTAATATTTGAGGCCTCATCCAGGTTGGCCTGGGATCTTCCAAAAATATCCTTGATGGCACAAAACTCAAGGTCTTCCAACCGGTTGCCTAGAGGTCACATGTTTGGCACAAAAATCTAGGTGACTACTTGCTGGTAATTCTCCTTTTCTCCCTCCTAGTTAGCTTCTAATTTATTAAATAATTCCTTGGCCTTCTCCAATATTTCTTTCACATCTTCTGGGTCTGGAACTAGAATAAACTTAATTCTAGTTTTATGATTTTTGAATTCCTCTAAATATTGAGGCATTACCTTATTCCATTCCATCTACAACTCATGGTATTTATCCAATTTTGAAATATAGATTGTTGCATCCTCCATATTTTCTTTAGTAATGGGAGCACTATCAGAAGGAGCGTATATATCATGCCACCATCCCTATAATCTACCAATATTCATGTTTCTCTGACCAAATTTCCTCCTTCCATTTGTTATCTCTAGAAAGTTGTTGCAACCGTTGTATATTTCCTTCATCTTCCCTTGTAGTTTCATTATTTTCTTCAAGGCCTTTGTGAGGAGCTCCTTCCTATAATTCCAAAATTCAACCCACTCCTTCACCTTTCCAATTTCATCTTGAGAAAGGACATCCAACTTATCATTTCATCCTTTGATACCTACAAAATCTTCTTCAATTCATTAGCAGTTGATTCATCAATTTTGTTGCAATCTGCAACAAATTGTGAAGTATGCTCAAGAAAGTCAGAAGAATTAGTGTATATCTTCAAAATCTGCTCAATTTCTTCATCTCCTCTGCTACTAACATCCTGGAGCTAGCCATGTGTACTATGCACAGAGGACTTCAACCTTTCAATCTCTAAAACTTCCTCCTTAGGAAACAATCCTTTTGGCACAATTCCTTCACTCCCCATAGTCTGCAAAGGTTTCATTAGATGCTCCACATATCTATAGACATCATTTAATTGCTTTTGTAAGTTTTCCTTCTCCTCTGTTTCTTTATCTAGCCTTCTTAAAATGGCTTGAGAAGACTCCTGGAACTCCTCCTTTTCTTGTTCCTTAGTAGTGGACCCTAAGTTGATATTTTGCACCTTATAATCAGATGGCCTCATCTCATCCTTGAATTTATTTGCTATAGGGACAACCACATGAATAACCCTATTATTGAATTCTCTCTTGAGAACTTTGACATATTTCCTACTCTCTTCCTTTGCTTAGGTTGTCCCCATTGTTCAAGCAACTTGTCCCAACTTGGGGCCTCCACCTGTACAATGATTGGATTCTTGCTAAGCCTCTTCTCCAAACATTCTGGAGTTGTAGATGGTTTAGTTGCCACTCCTTATTGGGACTATCAACCACATTTACTTCAATATTCTACTCTATTTCTGGTTGATTTCCCTGTTCTTCCTTGTCCTGATCATAACTATCAACAACCTATTCTCTATTCTCCCCTGCCTCAGGGTGATCCTCTTGTTCATCAATTATTACCTTCTCAGGGGACTTTGATGCTTTTCCTTGAAAAAATTTAGACTCTATGTTCTTACTTTCTACTCCGGAGGTGGATTGTCTTATTTCTTGTACAAAATTCCTCCATTCTCCACTATCAAGAGTGGATATCTCACCATCTTATTCATTTAGTTGTTCAGGATTGTTAGATGTGTTCCCCTCATGAATTTCCTTTCAGAAAATTGTACATTTTGATGTGGAGAAGGAATGGGAGAATTATTTCATGTAGTTGCTCTCTTCTCTACATCATCGGTAGGTGCCTCTTCATCTTGCACCTCCTCTTCTATAGTTCTCACTTCTTCCAATGGAGCAACCTTTTGCTTAGGAGAGTTACTTCTAACATATACCTGGGGATTTTCCCCCGAACTTTCTAAATCAACAACTTTTACTACAAAAGGAGCATCTATGGCATCTTCACCTTTCCTCGCTTTAGCAACTTTCTGCCTCTATGTAATTATCCTTCTTTTCCTCACTAGTTGTGAGGTTTCACCTTCTTCCACCATGGTGCTAACTTTAGGATCCTTCTTAATCTTAGAAGATGGTTTCTCCCCTTGCTTCACCTGTGCCTGGCTCCTTTTTCTCCTCTTGATAGACATTGGTTTATCTACTTCTTCATGGACTTCCTCCTCACGGGGTTGAGAAACTTCATCCTCTTTATTGGTTTTAACTTCTTCATCTCGAGACTCCAAGTCTCCCATAAAATCATAGGTGAACTTGACTCCTTTAGATTCCAATTCCACTACTTTGTGCTTCACCCACAATCTAGAGTACTTCTTTACTGGTTCAGTAACCTAATTCAAATCTATTATTTCTTCCTCAGACCAATTAATGGGAGGCAAGGGCCTATTTCTATATGGTTCAAAGTCATGGTGTTGGAGCAGGTTTGCATCATCATTCTGTACTTGATTAGGCACCTCTACAACTCTGTATAGTCTGATTGATTTTAAAGGTAGCCTTGAAAACCTTCTCCGTATGGCCTTAAATTCATCCCGATAGTTGGCCTAGTAGTCTTGAATGTGATCCTTGTGCCTGAAAGTTATATTGGCTTGCTTTATGGCCCTACCATATGGATCAAAATTATTTTTGTTGGTGTGGGAGTACAATTCAAATTGTGCCATCTCCTTGTCAGAATGTTGAGCACTTTGAATAGAAGGGTAGGCTTCCAAACTCCCCATTCTCAGTTGGAATTTTGATCCCAATCCTTTCTTCTTTATATTGTCTTATTGTAGGATCTCCTCAAATCCTACCATTTGTCTTGTCAGTTCTAGCATTAGGAGTTTGTTGGTGGGATACCAGGGTAGTTTGAGAGGAACAACTAGAGATCCTTGTACCCAAATGTATGTAAACCTTTGGAATTGGATGAACCATTGGCCATAATTCTTGATCAAATCCATAGCATCTAAATAAACACTAATATGAAGAGAATCCTATAGCAGTCTTGGAATATACATGAAAAAGGAATCATTAGCTCTTATGTAATTGGATGTTTTGTGTTGTAACTTTGGGTATACATCCCATACTCTAGATATCTTTCCCTATGGTTCCTTTGTAGCTAAGACCCTTTTAATTGGTCTTGTGTGCCAACATGTAGACAATATATGATGTCATAGTAAACCTATTAGTTTCTTGTACACTCCTCAATTGGGCATCCAAATTGTTGCTTATGATTCTTTCCCAGTGATAATGTTTGTTAGCCACAACCTAAGTAATGGGATGGAACATCCAAGTTTGAAAGATGTGGGCCTCTTCCACTCCCATGACTCTGCCCAAAAGAGTTATGATGTCATTGTACTCCTACTTGAAATCACTCATGTGCAGTTGTTTGGGAAACTTTGAATAGTGTGGCTTAGGTTTCAATATCCATGCATTGTTCATAATATCCAAAGCTCTATTGGGGTCTTCCTCATGGAACTCAGTTGCTTCCCCAATATTGATTTCCTCAATGAGCTTGTGATGAGAGGCAATTTTGAAGACTTCTACAATGGCCTCTTCAGTTAAGTTAGCCATGACTCTACCTTGTGGCCCAATTATGATTCTTGTCCTAGAGTCATAGTGCTTTGAACATTCCAAGACCAACTCAAGGCATAGTTGTGTTGGAGGGAATCTTGTTGCTTGTGCCAATCTCATGTGAGTGATGATTTTTGCCATTGGAGTGGGAGCCTTTCCAAACATCCTCTGCTGAAAGTCATCATAGTCCACATGGCCCATGTTGGCGTTTGTAATATTTGATCATTCAAAAGAAATCTTTGTCTCTAGCCATATTCCCTTGAAGTTGTACTTCATCCTTTCCTATCTTCTTCTAACTTCCTCTTGTACTAGAGCTATTTGCTTCTTGGTGATTTTTCCAAGACTAACCTCAGATTGCATCTGTTAGAGAAAAGACCATAGTCACCAAAATGGAAAACAATAATATATCCACTCTGTGAAGCATCAACATGAGATGATAATGCCATTAGCTTAAGTTAATTAACCATGCAAACTCTAATGGAAATACAATGCAAACAATTTCACCAAATTTCATAGTGATAAGCAAGTAAATCCCACTCAAATGAATTGATATCCACTGATAAATGCTAAGAAATCATCATATGTCACTCATTTATTAATGGAAATTGAAATCCAAGACATAAGGAGAAATTTCAGATAATTTGAGCAAGTTCAGATTTTTCGACTAGACTAAGGTTCAACTAATTTGAGCAAGCTAGGATTTTCTGAATCTTAGCCAATCATATGCATTTTCTTTATTAATCAAGTGAAATTGATGATGGATGAAGTGCATCAATTCAATCAATCATGTTCAAGCTTTGATCACTTCAAAAACACCTCATAGATTACATTCATTCTAAAATTCAAGTGTTTTGAGGCATTGGGGTTTGATCATTCCCAAGGCTCAGATATTTCTAGGGATCTTAGATTACCTAGGTGAACTAACGTTTGGGTAATCTGAGCTTGATTGGATTTGCCGATGAGATGACAAGCTCGAAATTTGACTAAGTATTCATCACTTGAGCTCAAATCTTAGGTTAGTTATAAGACTTAGATTCTCTGAGCGTATTAGAGCTCAGAAAATCTGAGCTACCTCAAAATTTTTGGATTTTGCATAGGCTCGAAATTTCCTAAGTGTCAAATCTGATTTTTTTTTAATCAATAAACAATGAATGCCCAATCCCTCTAAGATTGCATCATTGACACCACATGAAGGATACCATCGAAAGAGAATGTTCAAAAATCATTGATAACAACCATTTCTATCGAGCTTGCAATCTCTAAAACTAGGGTTTTGATAAACTATGGAAAGCAAAAAATTGCTCCAAATTCTAAATGCCAATCGTAGATAAAAGATGTAATGAGAGGGTTTCAAAAGAAATCAATAGTTTTATTCACTCAATACGTGCAGACGAAACCCTACCCTCGACCCCTTTCAGAATAACTCTTTAAATAACCGTAAACCCCAAATGATGAAACAAAAATCAATACTAAACATATGAAACAACCAGTTCACTCAAAGATTCATCAATAGAGCTTAAAAAAATCAAAATCACATAAGAGGGATCAAAATCTTAACGTGAAATCGTGAGCAACAAAGTATAACCCATTGAAAAACCAATGGTGAAAGAAGTGGAACCCTAGAATGATCACCAAAGAAGGTAATCCCAACGCCAAATTACAAATAAAATATACGATGGTGAAGACTCTACCCAACTTTGAGCTCTCAAGAACATGAAGTGACCAAATGACTATTTGTTTCCCAATTTATTCCCAAATCGGTCCTTTGAACTCATTAATTCATGCAATAAATTCTTGTACGGGTGTCTGAAGATAATTCAAAAATGCAATAGGGCTTAGATTCGGGTAATTTGAGGTAGCTTAGATTATCTGACCGAACTAAGGTTTGGGTAATCTGAGGTACCTTAGAATTACCGAACCTCCCTTGCACTTAGCCAATTTTTCCTCAATTTGAACCTTCTGATCAAGGGTTAGTTTCCAAGAGCTAGACCATCACTTGAAGGTGCAAAATGACATCTCAAATGCAAGTTTATTGTTATGCATGTGGGCGAAACAAGACCAAGAATGAGAGACTTATCCCTTAAGGGGACAAAGTCGAGACCCTCTGAAAAGAAAACAAGAAAGCATAACAAGAAAAGATGGTCTACTTCAGAGGTGTGTGTGCAAAACTACACAACAACAACATCTTGTATAGATAGGAGAGTGTCCATTAGATCATTGTAGTATCTTGGAGTCATGAATTCTTGATCTTGATTAATTTTCAAATTTCTTTTGACATGCTTTGGATCAAGTTCTTGACATGGGTTAGTTTCAAAGGATGGATTTCTTACAAAGGATTCTTGGATGTCTTCATTAGGCATAGGAAGCAACTCAATATCCTCTTGATCTTTAAGTGGATTTGGATCAAGTATGGAGTTGAAGATTCCTTCAATATCTATAACCATGAGGTCAAAGGATGTCAATATGTCTTGGAAAGGACCATTGCTAGACTTTGGTTAAAGATGTTGATCATGCTTTGGAATAAATTCTTGAGATATGTCCTCTAACTCATTAGGTGATGTAGAGACATTTCTCAATGTGATCATTGGTCGATGGATCATGGATTATGTCAATAGGATCAAATAATTCTAACACTCCTTGAAATAGATCATTGTCGAATATTGTTGAGGAATTTTGATCATGACTAAAAATTGACTCTTGATGCATGTTGATTTGATCATTGGATGGGGTAGAAACATCTTCAAGGTGCTCATTGATGGATACATCTTGATCATTGTTTTCAACAATTGTGGTGGAGAGATTGTCAATGCTATTGCTAGTGGTTGAATCTTGATCATTGTCCCCAATAGTTATTATTTTTTGATCAATAAGGTCTTGGATGAGATTTTTGAGTTGAATGCAATTTGATGTTGTGTTTCCATTTATTTTGTGAAAATCACGAAGGTACTTCTCGTTATACCCTAGTGGTTTAACTTGAGGCTCTTGATAATTGTCATACATGGGGATTTTGATGAGATTTTCATGCACCAACTATTGCATGACCGATTCAATTGGCTTCCCAAGTGGTGTGTATTCTCGTTTGTTACCTTGTGAGATTTTAAATTGACCTTGTGGTGATTGATTTTGGAGATGTGGTGATTGATCTTTGAGATGTGGTGATTGGGTTTGTTGTAGATATTGTTGATCTTGATATCCAACCTCTTGACATTGAAGATATTTTCTTGATATTGGTTGTGGACACAACCCAATGCTTCTGATGAAATGGGTATAACCAATGGAAGAGTGTATTGATTTTGGGGTGTAGATGTCTCTTGGCACAATGAATCAACTATTTTGGTAAGTTTAGCAATTTGATCTCACAAAATTTGATCTTGATTTTGATCTTGACACCCTTGATATAGTTGATTTGGTTTTTATTCAAGCAGATTTGGAATGTATACCTATGGTGTTTGTATGGGATCATGGAAAAATGGATTTTGGACAATGTTATGATTTGGGATGATGTTTAGATTTGGAATTATATGTTGAAATTGAACATTTTTGTGGTTGGGAATCACATTGGCTTGATTTAGGTAACTTTGATTTTGCATGGTGTTGCCTTGACTTGGATCAATACATGGAGTTTTTAACATATTGTTTGGACTTTGAACAACATTTGTATGATTCAAAAACATATCTATCCCAAAGTTTACCAAGTGAGGATTTGAAATATTCATGCTTATTGAAACTTGTACTAGTATATTCACTTTTGACATGTATGGTTGGTAGGATAATGTTGTTTTGTTGAGACTCATGCATTGATTGTTTGGTTGAAGAATATTTGCCTTGGTTTGGACTTTTTATTTAAATCTACCATAGGAAAGGTGTTCCAAAATTTAGATTAGAATGCTTACATTTGTTGTACCATTGAGGTTTGTAGGAGATAGCGATCCCATGTATGGATTGTATAAATGTGAGTTTTGATAATCCATTGGTTTTGTAAGGCTTTGATAGTTTGGTTGATTTAGACCAATCATGATGTATGAATCAAGTTTATATTCCATGTTCTTCTTATGTTTGGATTTTTGTTGACATTTAGGGATTTAGGACCAATGATGAAATTAAGAATGAAAGGAGTGAAATGATAAAACAGATTGTTGAACTCTTAAGACAACGGAGGAAATACTGAACTTAGAATTTTGTTGATTTTTGATTTGGATTGGATTAGTTTGATTTGGATTTGATAATGATCTCATAAAATCCAGAGTTGGATGTTATCTTGGAATAAACTTTTCCACAAGGTGATAATTTAACTAAGTATATGAAGAAGGATACATCTACACACACTTAGTCAAACAAGATGGTTTTGATTTTGATTTAGAAGGATTTTCCAAAAGTCTAGCATGAATGATTTTTCCAATGGTTCAAAAGTTGTTTTTGAGATGGAATTTGATTGATGTTTGAGAGGTATAAAATGATTGGTTGTTTTGATCCTAAATGAACCTAAGAGAGACTTGTTTACAAGACAAAGGTTTTGAAGAACACACTTTTCCCTAAGATTACTTCAAACCAAAATATCAATGTTTTCTCAAAAGACCATAAGACAAAAGATAAACAACACATGTGAGGTTCAATTGATTTTATCTTGATTAATGAATTTATTTACCACAAACATCCTTTGGTTAACTTTTCAAACTAAATGTCCGTATGTGGAAATAAAAAAATTAAGGAAAATTTCTAATGTTATTTAGTAAGAGAAAATTGAGATGTAAATTCAAATACTTAGAAACCTCTAAGGATAGAATCCCTAGGGAAAGTAATAGAACTTAAATTTTGTCAAAGGTATTTGATTCCTAAAGGGTTTGAAATTTGATGTTCATGTTGAATGTTTGTTTTCCCAATGTTTTCGCTTCAAACAAAGTGTTTTGTTTCCAATAACATGCACAAACCTATGGATAGAGGCAATATTTGTTGTTGAATCCCCACTTGATAAATCAGTTGCGCTTATTCTTGGCAGAACTTGATTAAAAGCTTGACCACTGGCTCCCTCCATGACACTCACTTTTACAGGTCAACCAAGCTTTAATACCCATGAAACTCCCATGGCATACTTCTCATTTCTACCAAGAACCACAAAAATGTGGGGTGGCTTCAGAACGACTGTTCTTGCACCAAACAATAGATAAGGATTTGGGATTTTAAACAAAAGGTTCTAGTATAGGCATTACATTCATGGGGGATAATCCATACAGAAAGAGACCATTGCTTCCCTTCTTGTTGGAAAAATTCTCGTGATACTTGAACTTTCCTCAAGTACCACACTTATATCACGGATAAATCATGGCTTTAGCATGTTCCTGGTTGGGTCGTTCCCTAGGGTGATTAATTTTTCCCACCAGGCAGACCCTTTAAGGGTAAAAAAAAGCAAGGAAGAACATCCGTAGTTTGATCAATCTTTGTTGAGAAACAAAGAGAGAACACACGCGATATACTCCACTCGCACTCGCAAGATTTTGTTCAATTTTAAGAATCCAAATTGAAGTGTGGAGGAAATCACTTATACAACTTAATATCATAAAAATCCTTTTGATTCTCAAGATCATCGTGAGGTGCAAGAGAAGCACACATGTCTTTTAGATGATATTACTTTGGATAAGAGATTACAAAACATAAAGGCACATGTTCATTTTAATCCTTTAAAGCAAGAATTAACAGATTCTTTTAGGCTGCAAAAAGGAAATATGAGAGTTGCTTGTTCAATTGTTAAGTCCAAAACAAAATCTAGTAAGTTGCCTAAGGTTCTTTTTAATCCCTTTGTTTTGTTCTTTTTAAGCCCAAATGAAAATTATTGCGTCCTAAAAAGCTTAAAAGTGACAAAGTCCTTAGAAGTGGGATTATAATTGCTCCCCAAAGTGCTAAAAAACACTTGATATAATGATGTGATAAATTTTTTTCTTTCACTTCCATGCTCCATGATCCTTTATAACCTATAATAAAAGCTCCAAATGTTAGATGAAATTAAGAAACAAGAAGATATGAGGGTTAGATAAATGATTTTAAGCATAAAAAACCTAAAATTTATACCATGTTTCATTGTGATTTGACATTAGGTGAAAATTTGAAAAATTTAACTCTATTAAAGTTGATAGAAACCTACACCATTTGATATATTATGAAATTCTACCCCATTTTAAAAAAACATCTCTGAAAAAGACAAAAATATGACCAAGATATAACCACTTAAAATTTGGGTGAAAAGCAAGAAACCAAAGGCGACACCCTTTGCA
>VDFB02215750.1:0-27538 GCA_007258455.2 Sequoia sempervirens
TGATTATGTAAACACAGTTTGTGATTTGACTAATGATACTTTTGCAAAGGAAGGCATGAAATACAAGATAAAGTTATAAAGGAATGAAATAAATTCACAAAATAACTTGATCATTAACCTGAAATGCACGACACTTGCAAGAACAAGATGGTAATTTGAATCATCCACAATGATTAAGGTAAAATCTGTATATTATGCTCTGAATGAGTTACAAAATCCAGTATTTTCTTCTAAGGATTCTCAGAAGTCTCCAAAAGTAGAAAAATATACCAGTAAGAACTGACCACAAAAAGGAAAAAATGCCATATATACAAAAGTGTGTTGGCCCCCTTAGGACTTACAAAATATAAGACTTCAGAAAAATCCCCCCTAGATCTTTCAAATGGAGTTAATGTTGTATTAAATGCGCGTCCCTGCTGTCCATGTCGGTGTGGAATCACTCTAGGAATGGCCTCCTTGATCTTTTGCAACTACTGCATTCACTTCTGGTCTTCGTGTCCCTCATCTTTGAATCTCCTTTAATCGAGCTACTTTGAATGCCTCTGAGCCCAGGGAAGATCCACGTCGTGTTCCCCTTGTTGATCCTCTTAGCACCGGTCAAGCTGCCAACGGTCCACCTATAGCTCCCCCAAATTGGTCAAACAGATGCCACACAAGCTGCTTCGGGCGGTCAAAGCTCTTCATCAGAATCACATCTTGGTGAGACACTAGAAGTGTCTCTCTGATGCGATTATACCTTCCTGCAACTATCGGCATAATGCATGACGATCGGAAAGACCACATAGCGAGTTACAAAAGTCATATCGATATCACCATCTCATTGCCTAATCATCCACATTTGGAAAGAGTTCCTTGATGTCACCCCGAACACACCCCGCTCTACCCGAGCTCAACATTTCTTTCGGTGAGACACTATCAAGTCAGGAAGACCCTTTTTCGAAGGCAATATCCCATAACGCTGTGCTCCTCCCATCGGGCGCAGACATCTTGGCTTAATTCATCTTGCTTTCTATGAGGGCTCATTTCAGTTAGGAAAACTCTTCTTTATCGCCGAGACATCTCAATGAACTCAACTCCTATGCCGAAAGCCTTTAGAGTCGGGGAGACCTTTTTGCTTTCGGTGAGACCCCTCAGCGAAGCTTGATTCCTTTGCCGACGCCGCCTCATTTTGGTGAGACCTCACCCCATCGGTAAGATCCTTCTAATGGCTCTACACATACCGGTTGCATCCCGCTTCGTGAGACTTCACCTAGTCAGCTAAGACCTCTTTGGTGAGAGTGCAAATTTCCGAACCCTTGGGGAACCATTGTTGGCAAGAGTCACGGCGATGCCCTCCCCGTTGGTGAAACAATCCCATAGTCGACATGACATCTCGCCGAAACCTTTTATGTTACATTGATGGCACATCCTTCTGCGAGACACATACTAATCGGTAGGACCTCATGCCGAAGGCAAAAATCATTCGTCGAGCTCAAATTTTTTGGTGGGACCCCCTTCTGTCAATAGGACATTTAGCATTCGGCAAGACACTATGCCGAAAGCATCATCTTTTGGCGATCTTATTTCATTTCGGGAAGACACCATCAAGTCTAGAAGACTTTTGCCGATGCTTGTTGTCGCCAAGACCACTTCACTTCGGCGAGACCTCACCCCAATGGTGAGATACATAAGACTTATGGGGACCCGCATGTCTCGGTGACTGGTTTATTCATCCACATAGAACACACTGCTAGTCGGCAAGACAATAGAGGGGTCTTGCCGACTTTCTTCTCTGATGGTTTTTTATGCCAAATCTGACTAAGGCATACTTTTCAAAAGAGCTCCCTTAGAAATGTCATCGATGTAGGACCTAACCATCGATGCAAATGTCCCATTTGGCCCCCGTGGAACATCCAAACATAATGGCTCTTGGCCCGATTGAGCCCATAGGTGAAAAATTGGGTAACAGTAAAGTGTGCATATTTGTATATCTTTCCTATAGTTATATCAGTTATAATAGCTGACTATCATGAAAGTCAATCAAACCACATGAAGAAGTTCAGTAACAATACATACAGCATAATTTGTGCCATTTTTTCTGTGAAGGGATATGGTGGCAAAAAGGAGCAAAAGAAGATGATCTGAGGTGGGTATTTGAATGAAGAAAAGATAATCTAAGAAGAATCTAGGAGAATTAATCCCATTGAATAATTAATTTTAGTTTTGACATTGATATATAACAATGTTATGTTGTTCTATCTTAATGATGAATGGAAGTCCTAAAGTTTTAGGAAGCAGTTTTTGGTTAGATGTTTAGGAAACTCTCAATTTTTTTTTTCCTGCTAAATTTATGTAAAAATTAGAATGACTATTTTCATCAAAGGTCATCTGTGTACTTTACCTGTGCAATCAAGAATTGCTCTTTTGTACTTGAGATTCCTTTTGATTTTCCAAGATCGATTTTTATTTGTGAATTTTTTTATTGTTGTGGATTGTTCATTCTTAAGACAAAGCTTTTAAACAAATCTTGTCATTATGGAAATTAATCTTGAAGGATCTATTATGAATTAAGATTGTTCAAGATAACTCATAATTGCAAAAGCTAGCAGAAGACCAGCTGTAAACAGACAAAAACTGTCCCTTTACATCTCCTGTTAGTTCAACATTAACTTAAATGTGCATTGACATATACGATCCGGTATAAAATGGATTAGCATAGATTGGAAAGAATTTATATTTATTGACTTTCTCTATACCTAGCCTTTCAAATTCTGAATCTCTTGTCTCTATATTCATTATTGTTACTCGAGTTAAAAGTGTAGAGGATAGCAGAAGTCCAGCTAGAAGTAGAAAAACTTTGTCAATTTACATTTCTTGTTAGTTTGATTGTAAGTTGAGTTGAATGCCCCATCTAGTAGCAAATAGTTTGGCATAGATGGGAAAGAATATATCCTATGTTGTATGGCATTTTGGGGACAACAGTCCCGAGTTCTTTTTTTGGGGATGGCTGAGGAATGGCAGTATATATACATATACATACATACATACATATCTTTTATATATACAGAGAGAGAGAGAGAGAGAGAGAGAGAGAGAGAGAGAGAGAGAGAGTTGGATTTCTGTAAGTTTAACTAGTATTGAGTAACATGACATCAAAATTAAGACACTGACAGCAGTGACAGTAGTATAACAGCAATAAATTTATCATGATTCAGACTCATAGCTAATGATATGTAACTGTTTTAACATTATCTTTTTTAATATCATGAAAGAATTTTAAAACAGTTATATAATAGTTAATGGTTTTATAAGTTCTTCAGATTCATGAAATAATTTTATGATAGTATTTTTTTAATGTTATGTTGTAATTTTTTTTTGAAACATTATAAATGTTGCCTTGCCATCAGGGATGTTTGACCATCTCCAGGATGGTCAAGAGATGCCTCAAATGTCCCCTGCTGCCTCAGGGATGACCAAATATCCCCACGTCATTTTCTATTCCTGCAATGTGTTCCCAAAATGTTTCCAAATTTTGAAGATTTTGGGAATAGCCAGGGGACATCCCCTGCCCCTGCCATAGCCAAAATACCATTGAGGATGGGGATGGGGGTTTGAGGGCTGCGGACATGTCCCAGTGGAACATAGAATTATATATCCTAATTATGCTACATCACAGCCATTTCTGTTATAAAGCTTAGTCCTATTGATTTTCTTTCCTTGTTGTCTCTCATAACTGACTTTCATCTCCCTGTTATTTTATGCATTTTATTCAGAATCCTTCCATTAATGAATTTTTCCAAAATAATAAATCATAAAATTTTGGAAGCGAAAATTTATATTTTTCCTTTTGCACCAATAACTAATAGCTTATCTCAGCATGTTTGCAAACTCAGCTTCTTGTATTTCTTCGTAAAATTCTATTAGTTTTGAGTTTACTCTTGCCTGTAGCTTCAATCCGAGTCAATTATCTGATCCATCTTTGTTAGCAGACACCCAAGAGTTTATATTGTGAACATTTTGCACTTTTCTGTTATTTGCTGTTTCTGTTATAAAAAATATGATGCAAATAATAGGTTATTGAATTCGCATTCCTTTAGTACTTATAGACATTTGTGAAATATCCAGTTTTTATAACTTTATACAATATCAGATTAGAGTCTAAAATGTGCAATATATTTAAGATTTAATCCATTACTTGTACCTGCAGGAGAAAAAGGGGCAAGAAAGTGATCATGACCTCGTCATTGAGCAAACAGTGCATTCCATGACACCAGGGAGGTCATCTGCTGAGGACATGTCAGCTGAAAAAGATCCTACCATATTGGATGAGAAACTTGAGGATTTAGTAAATGGCTCCACAGCATTTGGGGGATTTATTAAACAGGTTTGTAATGCATATAAATTATCATAATTTTTCTTTGGAGTTCACCCTTGTGTTTACCATTCTGTCTTTTCTCATAAAATGACCACAATAAGCATAAGGGAGGATGCACTCAATTTTATAAATTTTGAAACTTTTAATGAACTTTAGCCTTTTGAAGAGGAGAATGTTTTGAGATCAACATGATCTTAGTCAGATAGATGGCCGAGGCTAATAAATCCTTGCAAACATCTAGAAGCCTTGTTGGGATTTTTTAATTACCACTCAATATAAACTAATGCCACAACTTATTGTGAATCTTAGTAGTGTCATAATCAAATAAGTGCAGGATGTACCATCTCAACTTTGGGTGTTTTGGCATGGTCATTAGTGAAAAGTAAGTCCATCCTCAGAATAAAGATATCAGCAAATGCTTTATGAGGTCTTAAAGAGGTTTACCTTGAAGGCTAGAACTATATCCATTGCTTGCTACCTACAACTATGCTAGTTTGAATTTGTGCAATTGAAATACTGAATGCGAAGTGATAGAACTTGTCATTCCATTTCTGCACCTATATATCATTCTCAAATAGGGACACACTTCTTCCTTTCTTTATATATAAGATCTCTTGAATGTTGATTGTTTTCAGCTACAGATAATTTGTCATTATCGGTTTGAAGAATTTTCCATCTATATGGTTATGGTTTTTCTTGTAGATGCTATCTCTTTCTTTTCACCATATGTTTGCACTGAATTTCATCCCTGTAAATTTCAGTGTTTCCTCCAGTTTTCTTAGGCAAATGCTTGTTTTGCTAGCAGGATCTTATAGGAGTCTTCTTGTTAATTCTATGTAAACACCTTTTGCTCAAGTACACAGTGATTCTCCAAGGAAGGATGTCTTTGTATACAATCACATTCCTCTTTAAGTCTTTGAAGATATTAGGTGTTTGTGTCCAGCCATATTCATCTTTTTGCTTCGTTACTGCAAAATGCTACTAGCTCATAAACTTGAAGAGAACTATTTAAAATTTAAAATTTTGTATGAAATTTTCTATTAAAATGTCATGTTTTTAAAAACCTAATAGGACTTTTGGACCATGTTTCTATTTCGATGTTTAGGAAATGGAATCAGTGGGAACACACATAGCTATATATGATTTTGCATATCCACATGCATCTGTATCTCTGTATTATTATAGTATTTACAAAATATTTTTTTACTATTAAAGACCACAAACTGATCCCCCTTTCGCCTCTCCACCACCCCCCTCCCTCCGCTCCCATGCTCTGTGCTGAAGTTTTCATTTGTACATTTCAATTATGGGCTTAATCTGATTGAGAAGAATAAAGTGTTCTAGTTGATGTTTGATTCATGTTAATGACAGGCATTGGGTGCAGCAGCATTGTTGGCTGCTGGAGCACTCT
This sequence comes from Sequoia sempervirens, assembly GCA_007258455.2. Lineage (NCBI taxonomy): Eukaryota > Viridiplantae > Streptophyta > Pinopsida > Cupressales > Cupressaceae > Sequoia > Sequoia sempervirens. The sequence goes on from VDFB02215750.1 coordinate 5,766, forward strand.
TCATGTGGCTGAGAGGACAAACAATGAATGGGAGGTACTGTGTGTGTGGTTCTTAAAATTTTTGATTTTTTAAAACTCTTATCTATGGAATTTATAAATATTTTTTACTTATTAATTAATTTTAATCTTTACACATTTACAGGAGGTCTCGTATGGCTCAATCCAGTAATCAGTAAGCCTCAATCTTCATTCTTGTTGCATGACCACAATTTTAAATAGAACACCAGAAACATAAAGACAAGTGCACCCAATAAGGAAAGATAGTAGAGACAGTATATTGATATCATGGAAACAAAATCTAGTTAAATATTTGGAAAATAAAGTTATTTTGGAAGCATAACCTGAATATTCATGCAATTTTTTTAAATATTCTATTTGAAAATTTGATATTCTGTTTGTATTCCACTAACTACTATTTTAAAGCATAGTACCAAGAGATAGGACTGGTATTTGGACAAGAGATTGGTGCTTGGAGACAAAATAAAAGAATATTTGAGTATATACTTTAAATCTAGAAAACAAATTATAGAAAGGTATGCAGTTCCAAAGAAAGTAAATGCTTAAAAATTAAAAAAATTAATGTTTTAAAGCACAGAAATAAATGTCAATGAAAGAAAAATTAATTATATTGATATTTGATAATCATTATCATGACACAAACATTTAAGTTTTAAACCTTAGTCACCTAGAGATGGTAGACGAGGACTGGGACACAACCACCATTATTTTAGGAAATGGTATGCAGCTACTTAGAGATGGTTATATTTCAATCAATTGATAAAAAACTTCAGCGTGCATAGCCATCTTAATCCTTTTTTATAGTTTCTCTTCTTACCGGTACCTCTTTGGATTGATAGTAAACTTTCCACCAAAAAAAACTAGTAAATTTTGATGCAAAAAAGAGAAAATATAAAGTCTATTAATGTATTTCTTTAGTTTCTTTAGCTTTTGTCGACCAGATATCAGCACTTGAGGAAAAAAAATGTAATGTATATGACATCCCAGAAAATTTCTATAGGAAGCTTTCAAAATTTCAAGGGACATCTTAGAAGATATATAGAGACATGAAACTTCATTTGAAGTGTCTTGACTCTAGATATTTGGAGACATTGCCATATGCATTTTCATGATAGAGATTTGTTTTGGGTATGGGAGATGAATACATGTAATGTCCCTTCTCATCAGATTTGTTTTGGTATGGGAGATAAAATACCAAGAGTACTCCATCAGCCTATTCCAGAAGCCTCAGGCTCGTTTGAGGTAAAATAAGGGTTTCCATGTTCTGAGGTTCTATGGCATTTCAGGGAGTTTACTATTTATAGTAAATTCTAGTTTTGGCAGTATGAAGATTGTCAACTTTTAGGACTTCATTTCCAGTTGGAGCAATTGTCTGAATTCAAGTTTTGGCTTCTAGAAGTTTTATTTGGTGAATTTCCTAAACAAAGGCATTAATGTTTTAAATTGCAGTTGACCCCTTGGCCTAGGAGAATAACTTCAAAGTTGTGTTAAAAGGTGGTCATGAAGGGGAACGCCTTCATATGCTTTAATATTATTCAAAGTTTAAATGCCTTGGGAAAAGGGATGCCACACTTTGGGAGTTATGTTTTAAATAAAGTGAAATTATATTCTTGCAAAAGGGATGCCACTTGAAGGATTATTTTTATCTTAGAAATTTGAAGAGTCTCTTGTGACTCTTGGTGTACTTTCTTGAGGAATTGAAGAGTTTTCTACTCTTCTATAAAAATAATGCTTTGCTTCAGCCTTGGTATCTATGAAAATTATGCTAAAGTTATGCTGTCAGAATGACAATTGATATTTTTCTTTGAGGATGTTTACCTCCTAGCCTTTCGTCCAATTTTGTGTTTGAAAGATAACACCCAGTTGGCTACATTGCTGCTTCTCAATATTAGACTAGCAGATTGAGCTCATTTGTTGAAGAATTATGGAGTTTTCTGTCAATTTTGGGTTGCTGGTTCATCTACAGTTGAAGGTGATTTTGATTCTGGGCATTTAACCAATACAGCTGAAGGTGATTTTGATTCTAGGCATTTAACCAATGTAATTGATGACCTTGGGCGACCCTTCGTGCTTATTTTGGGATTTTTATTTTGGAGAACCTAATTTTTAAAAGAAAATCGCCCCTTCAAGGAGGGTTGTACTTTTCTAAAGTGCATTGGAATTTGTGCAAGAGTTATATGTTGAAGTTTGTTGCTATTTGGTGTTATGATTTTGGGCGCCTACCTCCTAGAAGACTTCTACAAAAGACATAATTTGATTTGGAGGTGAATTGAGTGAGTTATGAATACTTTATTGGTTTTCGCAGTTGTTGGTTGACATTTTCAGTTTACTGATTTTTGTTATCAGACTTTAGAAGTTCAGAATTTTGAATCATTATCATCAGTTAGAGAGATAATTATTTGTATAGGATCATCTATTACTCATGTGCTTTGAAGCTATTGTAATTCATATGTAATTTGCAGCTTTCTTTCTTATTTGTAAGACTGTAAACAGTAGTACTATTCCAGTCCTAATCGCTGCAATTAATTCTTCTTTCTTCTCACATTAAGTACCCCTGGATGGTCTACCGCTAGTCTAGATAATTGACTGTATCTCCCTTTGTACCCACTCTCAAAGTGGTGAATCCCCACTCTCAAGTGGATGCCCGCCACGTGATGAATTAGATAGTTGTATTTTCCATGGCTGGTTATCTGCCTGTTTTTAATTTTCAATTAATAACTCCGTCATATGTTACACCTTGCCCTTCAATGGGATCTTGAGTGCACATTCTTGACGTTGAGTCTTTCCATTTCAAGTACTGTTCTTTAGTTTCTCCTATATGACAACACCTATTCTTCCTTGGGATTGAGTGTGCATTCTTGGCTTGAGTTCTTTCAAGCTTGGATTTCAGTTTTTGATGCTAACGCTAATTCAATTGGCGAAGTGTTGATTGTGTGTGAAAATCTATCGAAAAAATTGGGGCATCTTCAAAGAGTCAAGGTACAAATCTCCAAGTAATATGGTTTAAAGTAAATTCTTGAAGCACATCCTTTTCCTTTGACATTCTAATCATGAGGCGCTAGATAATTAAAAGTGAAATGAATGTATGCTTTGTTGATGATTTTTCAAAATCTGAAATTGTGGAAGAGAGAAATTTTTGAGGTTAATGAAGAGCAAAAGAATAGTCAAGTTGATGAAGGATTGCAGCCTCAGGAAATTTTTATCCCAAAATGGTGTTTAATAGCTTCGGGTGACGACTCTTTTTGTGGAGAGGATGTTGTGCTATCCCCTATACCATGTGTTGAAGGAGAAGACTCCCATGCTGAAGCTCTAGGTATTGATTTATTTCCTTCTTCATTTCCTTCTTCAGTTTTGGATAAAGAATTTTCTGATTTGATTGCAATAAAGAGAGATGAGTCTTTTTCAGTCAAAGAAGATCCAATGTTAGATGAAGCTAGTATTTATCCTAAGATGGTTAAGGAAGCGAATCAAGATGTCAAGAAATGCTTTATGCATGATGAGTTAAGTAGTTGAAATGTGGGAAATAATGCAGTTGTTTCTCAAGAGAGCCTTGGTTATCTTTGCCTTCAGTCAAAAAATGAAATATCATTCTACAGCCTGTTGCTTAGTCCTCAGACCACCATAAGTAGAAAGGTTGCAATCAGTGGCAGCCATAAATCTGAAGTTGCAATAAATATTGGTTTATTTAAAGTGACTCAGGAAAACATGATTAGTGCCACACAAGGAAAACATCATGTGGTTCAAGAAGAGTTAGAAGTTTATGATGAGAAGTGGTTGTTTGGTGTGCATATTAATGAGTCATTTCATTTCACAAACTCCAGTTCTACATTCATGATCCTCAAAGGGCTGCTGGTTTTGCAAAAAATTCATGGGTACATCTCTCTCTTTCGCTCTGGTATTTACTTCTCCCAGCCAGTTAATGGCTTTGCATAGTCTTTGAGAGAAATTTGGGTGTGTCGTACCTAGTCCGGGTACATAGGTGTCTTAGCTTTTCCTTTTTCTAGTTGTGTGTGGGTTGGTTTCAGTTGTGGTTTTCCTCTCATCTCCTTTCTTCCCATGACTCTATTGCCCGATGGATCGGCACTGATCTTTCCCAGAGATGCTAGAGTTCTTTGCATTTCACTAGGAAATGCAGCCCCCAATCAGAGTCAGTTGTTATCCCCAATTTTGATATTAAGGTTATTCGAAGGATTTTTGTATGATGATCTTTGATATTATGTCATTCATCAATGATGAAAATCGAAATTGCAGAAGCAGCAAGGCAACAATTTATTTTCCTGGGGAATATGAAGAGCAAGCAAATAAACACCAAATGAGGTAAGCTATGAAGAATCTATTTATGGATTGAGTTGCGTTTTACTCATGTAGCAAGTCTCATAATGGTTGTTTTCGTGACTTCAATACCAAATGAGGAGCAAGGACGCATAATTTGAATGGCGGCATTTTGAGATGGTTTAAGAACCATTGTTAACTTCCGAAGTGTTATTTTCTAAAGTAAGAATAAGTGCAAACAAATAATACATATCAAAGTTTTAAGTATTTGGTCCGCACCCAACATTGTTGCTCAAACTTTCCAAAATGCTCAACCTTTCCAAAAGACCGGAACACCACAAAAGTCAAAGCGAAGTTTCCAAAGGCTATCGGCATTTTAAGAAGTTATTAAACCATAGTGGGGCCCAAGGCACCATCCATAACTCGAAAGGAAAGATAGTTTCCTTTACATGCTTTTAGTGTCACAGCCTAGTTTCCAACCAATATTGGGGGCTAAATAAGTTTTGAAATCCTCCTATATCACTTATAGCTTGGGAATGAAAACAGCCTAGGAATGAATGACGAAGAAATGAAGTCTACAAACTATACATGGTCCCATTTAGCACAGTGGAAAATAAGATCAGTGAATCAATTTTGGTGCGGGAGTGGATATTTGCACGGGAAGTTCAAATAAAGGTTTTGGCAATCTTTAGCATATGCGATTGATAGGAATGAAGCCTAAGGAGAGCATAGAAGAGTCAACATTAGTGAACTTCATTGAATAGAATGTTATTTGGTTGCTAACTGTCATGTCTAACATGCATATAGGTGATGATGGAAACTCTACTCCTAAAGAAACTTCTATTAGCTGTGAAGAAGATGGCGAATAAGAGGCTAAAAGAGTGCGCTTGCTCATGGGATTTGATAACAGCAGTGCTTCCTTGACAAAGATCAGGTTTTTGTTCAAGGAAAATATTAATTTAGCTGCGTACAAAAGGTCGCTAATAGTCTACAGTCTTCGGGTATCAACAAACATGATGAATCTATGCTAGATTGACTATCACCCTACTAATGTACATGGGACTGTGATGACACATTTGTCATTAAAAACCAGAGTATGCCTATTTCAGAACATCATGAATCTGACATTTATGCTAAAAGCTCAATGTCAAAGCTGTGGGAGTTGTGTCATTCATGAGGATTAGTTTTATCGGCGGCTTCTTATAGAACTGCATCTGAGCCAAATGTTGGATTAAATCCAGTATTGGGTGTAAGGAGGTCTTGCATTTACTTGCAGTTTAGGTGCTTCTGCGTTACTTACAGGCTAGGGTCAAATAGAAATGTTGTGGAGACAATTATTGTTATGCCATTATTCCGTATTGGTCTGGTTACTTCAGCAAAAGAAGATTATAGCAGCACCATTGAATATCATCAGAGGTTAGGAACTACGAAGATGCGCAAGGACTTTTGTTGAACGCTTGCCTCAAGATGCATCTAATGTTATATAGCACTTGCGAAGGAGTAATTTATTCTCTTAAATTTATGTATTGCATAGTCAAGGAGGTAGAAGGATATGCTAGGTGTCTTCCTCAAGGAATTTTGAAATATTATCAAATAATTACGACGTGCAATTGAAGGAAGAAAAGTGATAAATGAAGCTGTAACTAACAATTCGAGTTTCCAATAGGAAAGAAAGGGATTTTGAAATGGAGATGTAATTGTTTTTCAAGAAATAGTTATGAGAAAGAAATGGTTACAGGAAGATGAAAGGACTCGAGAGAGGTGTTATTTATCGTAAAAACCTTTCAATTAGGGGGAATCTTTTTGCTGTCCAGTCGGGAGCCTCTGTGAGTTTTGTGGGAAGGGATAGTGATTAGATGTATGGTCCAATTTTTAGTCTTCTGGGAGATTAGGAAGAGGAACAATAAATTTCTGCAATTTGATTATTTGATGTAAATGCTCATTATCTGTGTAGTGATTTTGAATATCCCACCCTCGTTGAGATATTTGCTTCACAGATGTTTTGTAGTTTTTTGTAGAATTTACTAGGAAATGCATAAAATTGCAAAACAAATGCAAATAGAGAAATGCTGAAAACAATTATATCAAACGATCAATTTTGATTATTTATTGCTTGAATTTACAATAAGATCATACCCGGATAACAACTTCTGATCAACAAAGGATTAATCTTCAAAACCCTTGTAAACTCTTGAATTTCTTCTTCATTGAAGCACAAATGTGACCTCCGTATGAAGCCACTAATCAACAAACTTCTGATGATCTTTCACACCCTCGATAAGCTCAATTCAAAAAGTAGCTACACTCTCCAAAATCGTTGCAACTGAAAACCCTAGGTCTCCACCTCCAAAATGCAAAGCACAAAGCCAATTTGATAAATGATCAAGAATAATCAAATGCTTTTTCCAAAAGCCTTTATATACCTTCCTCCAAATGGCCCGATTTCCAATGAGTAATTAAATCATTAAAAATATCATAAACTTTATTTGCTTGGTTGACTTTATAATATCTCATAAAGTGGGCACCCAAATATGCACTTTATAATCTGACTTTATAATCATTTAATAACTTTTATAATAAAGTCAAATAATCATTTAAATGATGTGCACTTTTATAATAATTAATTATTATTAAAGCTTTACTTTAATAATAATTAAAACTCCTTAAATAAATGTCATTCATCAATTCTGACTTTGCCACCAGCTTACCCACTGCACACTTTGCCCAATAGGATGCCTTACTTAAAATAGTAAGGTTGGCCTCTATCAACACACTAGCTTACTATAAATAGTAAGTATATAAAAATAGAGCCAAAACACCCTGAATAACCAAGCCCCAGAATATACAAAGAATCTGGAGGTGCCAATGTTGCAAACCACCAACTGGAGAACTAGCAAACTCCAACACTAGGCCCTCTAATCACCCTGATTAGCCTACAAGGACTCGATGATAGGATAAACCACCAAACTTTGATGCACGCTAAAAAATGGGACATTACAGATTTTGAATAAAATACTGATGCTTATGAATAAGTCTGTGAGCTTAGATGAGTGTGTGAATTTTCCTTCCTTGTGAGGATATGCCATTTTGTGGTGTTTTATTCATTTATTTGTAGCAAATGTTGAATTGCAGTGAGTCGAGTCAACAAGCTTCTAATAATCTAATCTATGAGTCATGATGTTGGTCGTTTGCCAGTTTACTTTTCAGAAAGTTAGTAGTTTTAAATCCATTGCAATTGCACTTGTATCATGGTGATGAGCAAGTGTTAGTCTTCCTTTCCCGCTTTTTGGTTAAAAGCATACTCCATTTTCATATATTTAAAAACAAATTTATATCAGACTAGGGAGCTGCCCTTCTAAACGTAGAGGATATTTGTTAATCTCATAACAAATCATCCATTTGTTGGTTTACATTGTTGCTGCTTGTTGGGTGAGTTTTGGTTATTTGTGATGTCCCCATCATAAGGGAAGTATTTAGAAAATAAACTTAATACATTTACAACTTAAATAGATACAATATATACATATATATCTATATATATAGATACATACATACATACATACATACATATATACATACATACATATATATATTTACATACAAATAGAATATGTCATGTTGTTTATACACTAATCAAATGATAACAACTGATCAAGCAAATTCGTAGAAGGATATAAATACAAAGGTTGAGTCACCCAAACTAAACACTGATCATTGATGAAAGGATGCATGAAGAAAATGGTTGGAGATGTGTCTTTTGGGGCATCACACCTATATCAAGTCAAACGTGGGGAAGAAAGGAACCATCAAATAGCGAGTGAAGAGAAGTCAGACGAAGCTAAGACCACAAGGCATAAGAGTTAAAGAAGAAAGTGAACTAGGAAAGCAGTGGGGCACTGAGATATAGGACCAAGAAGATCACAACAACCCCTTGAGAGCAATCGGACTTCTTACAGGCGGTGCTCCTAAAGTAAAACTGCCATCGATGTAATGTCCCCTTCTCATCAGTAATCTGTTCTGTTACTCATCAGCCTATTCCGGAAGCCTGTAGTCGGGTGTGAGGAAAAATTAGGGTTTCCAGTTCTAAGGTTCTTTGGCATTTCTATGAGTTTACTATTTATAGTAAATTCTAATTTTGGCAGTATGAAGATTGTCAGCTTTCAGAACTTCTTTCCCAGTTGGAGCAATTATTTGAATTCAAGTTCTGACTTCTAAGAGCTTTATTTGGTGAATTTCTTAAATAAAGGCATTAATGTTTTAAATTGCAGTTGACCCCTTGGCCTGGGTGAATAACTTCAAGTTGTGTTAAAAGGTGGTCATGAAAGGGGATGCCTTCTTATGTTTTAATTATTATTCAAAGATTAAATGCCTTTGGGAAAAAAGTACGCCATTCTTTGAGGAGTCATATTTTATTTAAAAAGTGGAAATTATATTCTTGCAAAGGGACGCCACTTTAAAAGATTATTTTTATTTTGGAAATTTGAAGAGTCTCATGAGACTCTTGAAAAAAAGCTTTTTGGAGGAATTGAAGAGTCTTCTACTCTTCTATAAAATGAATGTTTGCTTCAAAATTTTGGGATCCATTCATATTATTTTACTGTTATGCTGTCGGAATGACAAATGAAATCTTGCTTCGAGGATGCTACCTCCTAGCCAATTATCCAATTTCATGTTTGAAATACAACATCTAGTTGGAATTTGCTGCTTCTCATCCAGACTAGCAGATTCAGCTCAATTGTGAAGAAATTTTGAAGATTTATAAATTTTGGTTTTGCTGTTTCATCTACAGTTGAAGGTGATTTCAAGTTATAACTTTATTTCCAGTTTGAAATTGGTTCTGGGTATTTCACCATTCTATTTGCTGTTCAAGGGCGCCCCTTCATGCCAATTCTTGGATTTTATTATTGAGAACTTGATTTTTAAAGTGAAATCACCCCTTCAAGGAGGGCCGTACTTTTCTGGAAGTGCTTTGGGATTCGTGCAAAATTAACAAGAGTTCTTTGAAGCTGTTTCTTCATCTCAGCTTGGTCGCCTACCTTCTAGCAATCCATTGCACTTGGTCTCATTCGATTTGGGATGATTTCTTATTTGTAATAAACTATAAACAAAAGAGTAATTGCTCCAGCTTTAATTGCTGCACTAATTGTTATTTTTCTCACATAAGTACCCCCGATGGTTTACCGCCAGTGTGGATAATTTGATTGTAACACTCTTGTACCCACTTTCATAGTGGTGAATCCCCACAACTCTGTGGATGCCCGCCGCAGCGGATGAATTGTTTTAATTGTAATCTTTTCCCCCCATTGTTTGGTGGTAGTGTGGAAATGCTCTTCATGGCTGGTTATCCGCCTATTAATTTCTAGCTTTCAATTAAACACTCCGTCATATGTTAGCACCTTGCCCTCAGTGGGATCTTGAGTGCACATTCTTGACGTTGAGTAGTTCTTTCAAGTTTGGTTTTCAATTTGGAGCTAACGTTAATCAAGTTGGCTAAATGTTGGTTGTGATGTGTTAATTTATCAAAAAAATTGGTTAGCATATTTTAGTGGTATCGAGAGAAGACTTCGCCATCCCTGCGGGCGCTTTGGTAGCCTTTGCTATCTCGATGAGTGAAAGAGACACTAGGCCATACACTGTAAGTCGCTAGAATTCGTGATCGGGCTTCGTCAGTTCTCATGTCCCTGATTTTTGACTTGTTAAAAATCCGGATAACTAATCAAAATTTTGCATTAAATTTGAAGGTTTTCTTCTCTATGGCACGCATTACGAGGTGCATAGAGTGGCAAATCTCAGTTTTAGGTTTATAAACCTTTGGGCTACTCTTTTTCCCTCTTTCGTTTCCGTTTTTGTCAATTTCTGAGTCTTTTTCAGTATGTTTTTGGTCAAAATCGGGTTTTTGAAGTAACTCAGCAAATAGGGAAATTTTGACTTAAAAGCAAAATTGCTAAGGCTCTTTAAAATCCCGAAATTGCTTAAGTGAGTCAAAAATCCGAATTTGTTAAGAGTCCTCATTTTTGACAAAAAGTAAAATTGTTATATGGCTTTAAAAACCCGATTTACTTTGTCATTTGCAAAAGCTTCAAAAAGGCCCGAATTTGTTTTAAACAAAATTGCTAAATGATCTAAAAAGCCCGATTTTGCAAAAAGAACTTGTGTTGACTTCAAAAAAACCCGATTTCATGTTTTAATGTCATTTTTATGTTGTAAAAGACTTCAGAAAGTCCGACGCCATTCTGATTCGAGCCATTTGAATCCTTTTTTGTTTTGACTTCCCTGTTTCAAGGAGATTTCATCGACCTTAAAGCTTGAAGTTCGGATTTTTATCAGTAAATAGCCAACTCTTTTCCATTTTCTGAACTACGCCTGGGGTTTCTTCACCATTTTTCTTATTTGCGGATTTATTTCCAGGTATGTTATTTGTTTCTTTGTCTCTTTCTCAACGTTTTCTGTTACTTTTTACTTTGTATAAAATGTGATCTTCATTTATGCATTTCACTTTAGATTTTAACGCCTTTTATTGAAAACGCGTTTTTCTTTAACAGTTTTACACGTTTTTACACTATCATTCGCTTTTGTCAAAACTCGTTTATACATATTTGTTAGTATTCGTTTTTGTTTTACAAAAATGCGTTTTTATTGTCATTATCTATCTTCATAAAATGCATTTTCATTCATATTTAGTCCGCCCTCATACAAAACGCGTTTTTATCATTTGCCCTTCATACCATGCGCCATCCATTTCCCTTCATCCCATCGAAATTTTCTTTTCATATCCTTTCATACCTCCATCCTTAAATCTCATACAAAACATATTTTCCACTTTTAAAATGCCTTATACGTTGAAAACGTGTTTTTCATCATTTCATTTTTCCAGCAATAAAGCTTTCATATACCATTTTGTTTCCATTTATCTACTTCAAATCCTCCATTGTCATTTTCTACAAGAACAAATATTCAGCTTTGAGTCACATTTCGGGTTTTGAGAACCAAAAATGCAAATCGGGATTTATAACTTGACTTACAATTTTCAGAATTGCAAAATTGTAAAATTGTTAAATGTCCAAAAAATCCCGACTGCCTTTTATAAAAATTGCTATAGTCATAAGAAAAACCCGAAATGCTTTTAAAAAGCTCAAAAGTCGAACTTTTTTTGACATAACTTCAAAATCCAAGCCAAAAATCTCTTTGTCTTGCTGTTTCAAGAAGACAAAACGTTGTTTTTGACTGCCATCATTCCATCAAGTTCCGAATTCGTCTTCACCATTCACTTTCCATCATTTTTCTAAAGACCATTTCATTGTCCTAGGGTTTGAGTTTCACCATGTCCACTCACGTTGATGCTGATGATGTTCTAACCTTATGGGGTTTTCACCGCAGCCTTGCAGATTCCTGTTCAATGACAGACGAACCAGCTTCTCCAATTAGCAAAAAGATGAAGTACAAATTTGATAAATATCAGAATGAGATTTCCCCATCTCACGTGGTTTCAAATATTGACGAAATCAAGGACACAGAAATTGGGCATGTTGATATGTCTGAGTTTCTTGGGAGAGCTGAGAAATCTACTTCTCCTGACATGCAGAAATTGCTGAGAAGTCATATTCATCTGGTCTCTTCTTTTCCTGTTGCTGCCCTTGAGCCTGAATTCGTTCTTGCATGTGCATCCCGTTTTGACAGTCAATCTAGAACTATCAAAGACGATGATGGTAACGTAGTTATTAGACTAGATGCTGAGACAATCAACAGAATTTTCAGAGTTCCTGATGCTACTACATATTCAGAGATCACATTGAAGAGTGCTCACAAACATTTCGAGCAGAAAAAGAATGATTGTATCAAACATATCAATTCTAAGTGGCTTCTCAAATCACGACCTTGTGTGACCCGGATACCTAAATTGTATCGGTCTGATTTTAAGGAAGAAATTAATGATATGATCACTCTTCTGAGCAGAATAGCAGGGTTGAAGGTTTCCAATGTGTTTGAAAACTGGATGTATAAGTTCATGGTGGTTATTAGAAAAGCACAGCATCCAATATTTTGGGGTGAAATAATCAGTGACAGTTTGTGTGAACAGCTTACACAGGTTCCTACCACTCTTACTTTCTACATGAACTCATACTTGGTTTATATAGCAGCTTCGTTGAGGCATTTTCCAGGCCTATCTCCTCAAGGTGACAGATCATTGGTGCCTGTATGGGAGTATTATGATCAGCTGACTTTAAAACCAAGCCGGGCACATTATAGAAGAGTTCAAGATGCTTTCTTTGGTCATTTTATGTGTTTATTTGACAAAGCATTGGTAAATAACAGGGTATCTGAAGCGGCTTGGAATAAAGTAAATGAGTATGGCTGCTTGTTTCTTCAATTCCCTACCTTCACTTATATGAGAGTCGGATGCTTTGAAGACCAACCTTATATGCTTCCAAGGTATCCGACAGATAAGATTATTTTGATGGAGCTAGGAAGGCAGTTGATGGCAGTGCATGCACGTCAAGCTACACAACACAAGACTGGAGTCAGTATTTCATCACATAATCCATTGATAATCGGGAGGTATTCTTTGACAACTTCCTCAAGAGCCAAAGCAATGGAGACTGAACTTCAGGAAATAACATTGAAAAGATTTCAGGCCAGAATGGATTTTGATTATAGAAGGATGAAAGACAATTAAAAGAGCCTTCACTCATGTGCACCGCATTGAAGACATTTGGGCAGACCTCCGGACAGAAAAAGATATATATAGAATGGATTATTGCAGGCTTATAGTGGAGCAAATTGTTGATCTGAATCTGACCTTAATTCCAGAAGGAGTAATTGATGATAGGCAGGTTTTAGATCCTGAATATGAAGAACAAGCAGTTGCTAATGCCCCCATTCCTGCAATCCAGTGGTCTCAAAAGGAATCTGTCTCTATCTTTGATAGGTTTCAATCGGTCTTGGCAAACACCAACACTTGGCTCAAAAGCATAGGTGTCAAGACTATTAAAATCAGAGTTAGGGCTGAAGATGATCCAGCTGGTCCTAAAGGATTGAAATCAGAAATTAGAGAGAAATCAAAAGAAGGAGCTTCCACTTCAGGTACTAGAATTAAGTTGAAGGTAAGCCGAGCTGTGAAACAACCATTGGAAAAGGAAACACTAAAGGGGAAAGAAATTAATAAAATGCAGATTCAAGTTTTGGATCAGCAAGAAGAAGATGAGGTTCTTGAAACCTCTACCATTCTAAGTGAGATAACTCCTCACATTGAAGCTTCAATTCCAGATTCAGCCATATCTCCTGTGTCCCCTATTGACAGTGATGTTGATTCCTTCTCCACAGTATTTGTTCCTTCTATCCCACCTCAAGAGGCTAGTCATCAGTCATTATCAATAATGAATACACCCATAAGAAGTTTACCCAATAACTTGGAGAATATTTTTGATGCAAATCCAATCTTTCCAGCCATGTCAGAAATAACTCTCCCAGAGATTGATACATCAGTAACAAGCTTTGATTGTTTCATGGCTGATCCTAGTCGTAATTTATCTTCTGAACAAAACATAGTTGCTGTACAAACTGAGGCACCATCTAGAATTTCAATTGTAACACAAAGTGAGACTACAGTTACCATTCCAGATGTGACAACCTTGGATGTTCCTCCATGGTTGAATTCAATTGCTCCAAAAAGAAAGAAACAAGCAGTGTCTCCTGATATTTTTGATTTCCAAAAATTGAAAAAATCAAAACCAATGGTTGCAAAGAAGGCAAAAACAGTCTCACAAGTGTTTGTTGACAGCAATAAAATGAAATATGCTGAGATTGCAGAACCTCTTGTTGACAAACCACATGAAGAGATGCAGGTATCTGATTACAGATTCACTAGGGTGGAATTGGGCAAGCAGACTCATGCTAACCTAATGCAAGATGCTCAGAGTTCAGTGACGATTTTAGCACAAAGCTATAATGAACTTTTAGCCAAAATAGAAAAGCTCAAGGAGGACAATGATCAGCTAGTTTCAGTTATTCAAAGGATTACTGGATCATCAGAAGCAATTGATTCTCTATCTTCAGTCCCTCCTAATCAATCAGTCAGACAATTAGAGAAAATTGCACAAAAGGCCAAAGCAGTTGATTCATGGATAACTCAGCTAATTGATCAAAGCATTCCAATGATTGAAAAGACATTGCAAGTTCTAAACAATGTCAGAATAGCAAAGATAAAATTGAATCAAACTTTGGAAGTTTTCAAGCAAAGTTTGGAATCGCTTGAAAAGGATTTAAAAATCTGGCATGAGATAGATCAAGTCAAGTTACAAATTCTATGCAGTAATTCAATCTTACCAAACAGAGAGAAGTACATAGAATTTGAAGAACTTATGACGAATAAGTCATTAGTTATTCAAGATCTTATCAAAGATATCCAGGCCACATTAGAAATGAATGATGAAGTTCAGCAGGATATTCTTTCAAGTTTTGAGAAAATCTCTTGTACAGTTTTGAATCATGAAGGTGAATTACTTGCAGCTGATTTAGTTACTACAGAAATGGCAACCAATCTTCGTCAACAATTGGAATCAGAGCAGTTTACCATGGATTCAATTCATAAACTTGTTAATTATCAAATAATTTTTGATAAAATGCAAACTTCTTATGAAGAACATAGACTTGCAACAATCAGATATTTTGATGTAATCTTGAAGACAGTTGCAGTAGCCAAGAACACATTGGGTCCCGATGCAAATGAATTGCAGATGATCATCAGCAAATTCTTATCTTTCAAAGATAGGAATGTGACAGATTAAAATATTAAGTTGTTTTATGTATTTTTACTTTCGACAAATATATGTAAAAACAAGTTTTGCAATTGCAAGTGTTCTTTCCTTGCAATTTTGAAAAATGTAATTACATGTAAAATCTTACAAAACAAATCACAATTTGGATTGTAATTTTGAATAAGTCAATTACAGTTAGTTATCGGTTGAGAGATTTTCTCAAGTTTGTTGAGATCCTCCCACCTTTTTCTCCAAACCTCCCTCCTATAAATACTTGAGGGGGTCTATTGTAATCTTTTATCTTTTTAGCAAGCAAGAAAACTCTGCAGAATTTTGTACTCATAAAGTCTTTGAGCTTTATAGTTGAATATTGTGAATTTTCAAGTAATATCAAGAAGTTGGAATTTCAGACTTTGAGCTGAATTCTTATTTTGCATCCTTCATGTTCTTATGTCATTTTGGAGCATCATTTTGTAACTACTTGAGAATTGTGGAATATTGCTGAAGAGAGATTCAATTTAAATATCTGCAGTCTTTGTACTATAAATGTGAAGATTGAATTTATAGTTAGTATTAGAAATTGAGAAAAATTATAAGACTTTGTGCTCGTAGTAGTTCTCATTTAGAATAATCAAAAGATACATCGTAGTTATAGACTTTGAGCTGTTTTATGTTGTATGTTTTCATTAAGTAATTATTCTGAAAAGGGTAGATAGGATCTCATTCCTCAAGACTTTGTGCTTATTGGTTGTTTTCCCGTCCCGGAGGAAGTAACGGAAGTCTTTGTGCTTTCAGGAAACTTTATTTCCTCTTTCTTAATTCCACTGCATAGCTGCTGTAATAAGTTTTATCAACATATACTGTTTCTTTTCTGTAAAGAGAGAAGAACATAATCTTTCCTGAAATAAGAGGAACGATTGCTGTCCTACCCATTTAGTTTTATTTAGTTAAAGGGGGAGCCTTCCCTTAATTAGGAGAGTTTAATCTCACGTGCTGTGGTTGAAACCACAATTTTGTATGCTTTCACAAGAATACAAAATTTCCAACCAACATGTTCAGAGACTTTCTCAGGAGTCTTAAGAGATCTTGGCAAAACAGTTGGAAGGTTAGAAAAGTCAGTGGAAGAAGTTGAACACACAGTTGAAATAATGTCAGACAGTGTTAGGCAAGCAAATGAAGAGAGGGACAGAGTTGAGAAGAAGTTTGATGGGATGATAGACATGATGTCTCGTCTATTGTCCAAATTGGATCAGCAAGCAGCTCATAATGTTCTTCAGCCCCAAAATAATCCAACTGGTGAAAGCAGTGGAGTTAATGGAAAATCTAGTAATGGCAGTCCTGAGGTGAATAAAGGAGATAGAATTGTGGGTCAGCATGCTGCAATTCCTAGTGGGTCATCCTCTAGACCTCTTTTCCCCGTCTTCACACCAAGGGAAGAGCAACAACCGGTTGAAGCTGCACCAACCTTTGCTGATGATGCACGTCAAGCTTACATGGAGTATGCTTCTTTACCTCTCGATTTGAGAGATGCTTGGACCTTTGATCAATTCATGAATCAAAAGAGTCGGAGAAATGGAGGAAGGAATGAGCAACGTCCTCCTATGGCACCTAGAAATGATTTCTACCAAGCATTGGGAAAGATTACTATGGAGCATTTTGATGGTAGTAATAAGTGCACAGCCAGATCTTGGGTGCAGAAGCTAGATAATTATCTCTCTCAGACCCATGCCAGAAGGAGATGCTATAAAGTTTGCTACTTTGCATTTGGATGGAATAGCTCACGAATGGTGGACTCATGGTTTGGTCACTCTTGGCCATAACCTCATTCGTACCTATGATGAGTTTACGAACAAGCTGATCGAGAGATTTGATACCAAGGATCCAGAGTTGAGATTCAGAGAATTGGCACAATTGAAACAACAAGGATCTTTAGAAAATTATGTGGCTGATTTTCAGAGGTTGTCAGTAATGGTGCCTAACATTACTAAAAGAAGACTTGTGGTTCTTTTTGCTGAAGGTTTAATGGAGCCTTTGAAGGGTTGGGTCAAAGATGTTGATCCACCTACGTTAGATGAAGCTATCAAGAAAGCTAGGAGCATGGAGTTGGCAGCCCCAAGGCCTAAGTTTCATTCAAAACCATTCAGCCATAAGAAAGATAAAAAACATTCTTCAAATCTGCCCAAGAAGTTTCCACCAAGGTTGTCAGTAGAGCTCAAAGAACAGCTTAGAAAAGATGGAGTTTGTTACACTTGCCGTGAACCTTGGGTTAAGGGTCACCGTTGCTATGGAAGAGGCAAAGCAAATCAAATGGAGGGCTATTCTGATTATGGATCAGAATCTGATTCGTCTAATCAGCAATACGAATCAGCAGGTAGTAAAGGTGAAGAAGATCCAGAAGAGAAGTCCGATGAGGTGGGAGATGGTAGTGCTTTTGCACAACTATCAAGTTTTCAAAAAAATGAGTCCTTTTGAGTTCATGGAGTTGTGAATTCACAAAGGATAGTTGCTTTAATTGATACCGGAGCAACTCACAATTTTATTGATGAAGGATTAGTTGCTAAAAAGGGTTTGAAGACTGAGGAATTTGATGGTTTCAAGGTAATGGTTGCAGATGGTTTTACTATGTCTTGCACGAGGAAGATTCCTAACCTCTCTATGCAATTAGGAAATTATGAGATTAAAGATGATTTTTATGTGGTGGGAATTGGAGACACTGATGTTGTGCTAGGCATACAATGGCTGTGATCTCTTGGTGAGATCACATTGAATTTGCAAACTATGGAGCTTAAATTTCAGTCTAATGGAAGGAAGGTTGTTCTAAGAGGGATGTCAAATGGGGGCCCTCAGATTGTGTCCTTGAAAAGGATGGGAAGGCTGATCCATCACGATTAGGTTGAATGGGCTGCTGAATGTTTGGTTCTACTAGCTGATCCAGTGGAGGAGAAAAGGCAATATCACCCTGATATTCAAGCCTTACTTTCAAAGAAGAGCAAAGTCTTTGGAAGCCTACCTCCTGGAAGACCTCCTGAAAGAGGTTCTGAGCATGTAATTGAGTTAGAAGAGGAAGCAAAACCTGTCATGACTACACCTTACCGTTATCCAAAGAAGCAGAAAGATGAGATTGAAAAATCCATCAAGGAGCTTTTGGAGAGTGGTTTCATTAGACCAAGCAAGAGTCCTTTTGCTTCTGCAGTGGTGCTGCTCAGAAAGAAAGATGGCACAATGCGTATGTGTGTTGACTACCGCGCATTAAATCAGAAGACCATCAAGAATAGATATCCAATCCCTAGGATTGATGAGCTTATTGATGAGCTCCATGGGGCTATGTTCTTCTCGAAGATTGATCTTCGTTCAGGCTATCATCAAATCAGAATGAGGGAGGCGGATATAGAGAAGACAGCGTTTAGATGCCATTTTGGGCATTTTGAATTTCTTGTCCTGCCTTTTGGTTTGACAAATGCTCTAGCTACGTTCCAATCTTGTATGAACAAGATTTTTAGACAGCAGTTGAGGAAGTTTGTGCTCGTCTTCTTCGACGACATTCTCATTTTCAGTAAGTCATGGGAAGAGCACCTTAAGCATTTGGAAGAAGTGCTTAGTATTTTAGAGGCGGAATGTTTGTTCGCCAAAGAATCAAAGTGTGATTTCGGGATGACAAAACTCTTATATCTTGGCCACATTATCAGTTCAAAGGGTGTGAAAGTTGATCCTGAAAAGATAAGAGCCATTCTTGATTGGCCAACTCCAAAGAATATTTCTCATTTGAGAGGATTTTTAGGGTTATGTGGATTCTATAGAAGATTTGTGAAAGGATATTCTCATCAAGCAGCACCTCTCACAGATCTTACAAAGAAAGGATCTTTTCTTTGGACTAAGAAGGCACAAGAAGTTTTTGATAAGTTTAAGCAAATCATGAGTACATGTCCAATGTTGGCTCTTCCGGATTTTACAAAATCATTTGAATTACAGTGTGATGCTTCAGGTGAAGGTGTTGGAGCTGTTCTAATGCAAGACAAACATCCTATTGTCTTTGAGAGCCGGAAGTTGAGAGGAGCAAAAAAACTTACTCCATTTATGACAAAGAGATGCTTGCCATCATGCATGCTTTGTCTAAATTCCGTCAATACTTGGTGGGAAGTAAATTTGTTGTTAAGACTGACCACAATAGTCTTAAACATTTTATGCGCCAAAAGGATTTAAATGAAAGGAAGCAGAAGTGGGTAAGTAAGCTCTAGGCATATGACTTTGACATTGAGTATGTCAAAGGAAAAAATAACATAGTGGTTGATGCTCTTTCAAGAAGGCCTCATTTGCAGTCACTTTGTGAGTTATCAGCAAATTGGAAGGAGTTAATTGCTGTTGATTATGTTAAAAATTAGTTTGCAACCAGCTTGCTAGAAGTTCATTTGGTTGATGAAAGGTATAAGTTGGTTGATGGGATAATTTACTATAAAGATAGAATCTTTTTAGTGCATGAATCTAAGCTTAAAAAAAAGATTCTACAATCTTTTCATGATGTTCCCCTTGCTGGTCATCAAGGGATTTTCAAGACTTATAAGCAGATTCGTGAAAGATTCACTTGGAAAGGCTTGAAAGAAGAAGCCTTGAACTACATTAGAGAGTGTCCGATTTGTCAAAGAAATAAAAATGAACACTCTTATCCAGCTGGTCTGCTACAACCCTTGCCCATTCCGAATCAAAAATGGGAAAGTATTGCCATGGATTTCATCACAGGGTTGCCCAAGGTGCAAGGACGTGATTGTATTTTTGTTGTGGTTGATAGACTAACAAAATTTGCTCATTTCTTTGTTGTCACCACTTCATTTATAGCAGCTCAAGTGGCTGAGTTATTTTTCAGAGAGGTCTTCCATTTGCATGGATTGCCTAAAACTATTATCAGTGATAGGGACAACAAGTTCCTAAGTGTTTTTTGGCAAGAGATCTTCAGATTGAGTGGGACAGTGCTTACTCCAAGCACTAGTTATCACCCACAAACAGATGGGCAATCAGAAATTGTTAACAAATGGTTAGAGGGCTACCTAAGAAACTATGTTTCAGGACAGCAAAGAGCTTGGATTAAATGGCTTCATTTAGGAGAGTATTGTTATAACTCTTCTTATCACATGTCAATTAAAATGTCACCTTTTATGGCTCTTTATGGTTATGAAGCTACTAATTTTGTTGATTTAGTGTTTGGTGATAGTAGAGCTCCACAAGCACAGGATATGTTACAACAGAGCCAAGACATCTTGAAATCTCTCAAGGAAAATATGCAACAAGCTCAAAATCAGCAGAAGTTATACGCTGATCAGCAGCGTATTGAGAGGTCTTTTGAAGTTGGGGACATGGTCTACTTGAGGCTTCAGCCATATAGACAATCTTCTCTCAAGAAAAGTGGTGCAGAAAAGTTGAAGCCACGTTTTTATGGTCCTTTCAAAATCACCAAGAGGATTGGTGAAGTTGCTTATGAGTTGCAGCTTCCAGCTGAAAGCAAAGTACATAATGTCTTTCATGTGTCACGCCTCAAGAAGGCAATTGGACACAACGTGGTGGCTACTTCAGAATTACCTCCATTGGATGAGGAAGGTCAGTTGGTGTTGATTCCTGAAGAAATCCTTGATACTAGAGAGCGTTCTTTGAGGAGAAGGACAATCAAAGAATACTTGGTTAGATGGAGGAATTTGCCTATTGAAGATGCCACGTGGGAAGGAGAACAGATTTTGTTGCATCCATCTTTTCAGTTGCTTGAGGACAAGCAATTTCGAGGAGGGCAGACTGTAATGTCCCCTTCTCATCAGTAATCTGTTCTGACACTCAACAGCCTATTCCGGAAGCCTGTAGGCGTGTGTGAGGTAAAATTAGGGTTTCCTGTTCTGAGGTTCTTTGGCATTTTCTGAGAGTTTACTATTTATAGTAAATTATATTTTAAGCAGTATGGAGTTTGTCAGCTTTCAGTATTTCATTTCCAGTTGGAGCAATTATTTGCAGTTCAAGTTTGACCACTTAAGGCATTTTTATGTTAAATAAAGGCATCGAGGTTATATTTTGCAGTTGACCCCCCTTGGCCTAAGAGAACAACTTTAAGTTGTGTTTAAAAAGGGGACTTGGAAGGGTGATGCCTTCATGAGGAATTAATTACACTTTATTTATTGCCTTTGCCTTTGATAAAAGTGGACGCCACTTTTAAATGAGTTTATTTTTAAATAAAGTGAAATTCATAAATATGCAAAAGAACGCCATCTTGAGAAGATGATTGTTTTTAGAAATTTGAAAAGACTCCTGTGTCTTTTGGAATGCCTTCTCAAGAATTTGAAGAGTTTGTGAGCTTCTATTTAATGAGAGATTTTGTTCCAGCATTTCATCCATTCATGTTATCATACTGTTATGCTGTCGGAATGACAAATGAAATCTTGCTTCGAGGATGCTACCTCCTAGCCAATTATCCAATTTCATGTTTGAAATACAACATCTAGTTGGAATTTGCTGCTTCTCATCCAGACTAGCAGATTGAGCTCAATTGTGAAGAAATTTTGAAGATTTATCAATTTTGGTTTTGCCGTTTCATCTACAGCTGAAGGTGATTTCAAGTTATAACTTTATTTCCAGTTTGAAATTGGTTCTGGGTATTTCACCATTCTATTTGCTGTTCAAGGGCGCCCCTTCATGCCAATTCCTGGATTTTATTATTGAGAACTTGATTTTTAAAGTGAAATCGCCCCTTCAAGGAGG